>NGBS01000879.1:0-215396 GCA_002245135.1 Proteromonas lacertae
TTTCAGCAGATGAACTCGAAGGTATACTACTTACTGCTGGTGGAGGTGGTGGTGAGGAGGAGGTGAACCTCTAGGCGAACCAGGTGGAGATGGAGGTGGTGAAGAAGATGATGGATTAAAGCCAGGTATACGTCCTCTTGAAAATAATACTTTATTAGATGATGATGCTGAATTAACAGGTATAGCACCAGGTAATGATACAGCACTCATACCATCATCTGATGGACCTCCCATACCTGGTATTGCAGACATAGAACCACTAAAACCTGATGGCAATGCAAATCCACTTAAATCTGATGCACCAGGGCCGCTACTGCTACCTGCAGGTGGAGGTGGTATATAGGCACTTCTTCCTACTCCTACTCCTCCTCCCGGGGGTGGGGGTGGACCTGGGGGACGGAAGCTACTACCTGGTGCAGCACCTGGTGGTGGTGGTGGACCACGTGGACGAGGAGGTAATGGTGGAGGCATAGCTCCTCTTCTACTACTATTATATATGTTAGAGATGCCTCCGTTTAGCTAATTCATTTGCAATAGCTACTGCTAAATCACCATTTGTACTACCTCCTCCACCAGGTATAGAAGGCATAACATTTTTGATATAAGCTAAGTTATCACTTACACTTTTATAACTATCATAAGGTAATGACTTTAACAGTGCTGATTGAACTGGTCCAAAAAATGCATCTCTGTTTGTAGCTGTAATTTGACCAGTTTTTAATGCATCATAATAACTTTGTAATGCTAACTTCTTTTCTTTGGATAATGATTTATCTGCTAACAAAATTGGAAGCATTTTCAAATCATTTTGCGTTGCTACTTGATCCATATTGAAACTACTATAAGCTGCTTCTCTCATTTTATTTCGCATAACACTTTCTTCATCAACTCTAACACCTACTGATTTGCTTATTTTCTTTTTTAAAGCTTTGTTAAAACGATTTACTTTAGCTCTTCTTTTAATACGTTTTCAATAGCTGTTTTGTTAAAACATTTTTTATGTTCTTTTTATTTTTTGGTTTTGACATAGTAACAAAATATATCAAAAATATATAAAGAATTTAGTGAATAAAATTTTTAATTAAAAATAAACTGGCATCACAGCATTGTCACCAGGCATAGGTGCATCTGGTGGAGGTATTTTTAAACCACTACCATTACTTTGTTTTGTTTGTGCAAATGGATCACTATCACCTGGTAACCTTATTGATTTTGATTTTTGTAGCGGTGGTTGTTGCTGTTCTAAATAAATATTATCTGATTCTTGTTTGTTTTTTAACTTATTCATTCTTGCTTCCCTTGCTTTGGCTAGATTTTCAGCTCTTTTCTTTCTTGTCTCTTCGCTTAATTTAGAATTAGATGATGGATTAGCTCTATCATTACTATGATTTAAATTATATAACAATTCTGCAATCTGTCTATCAGTTTTACTCATATCTCTAGCTAATGGAGTATCATAGCCATAATAATCATCATCAGAAGATGAGGATGAATCATCATAGTAATCTCTAGTGTATCTGCTATAACGGTTGTTATACATTTTTATTATGTTATTATTAAAAATATAAAAAACAATAAGAATTTATCAAATGAATAATAAGATCAATAATAAAGATTATGTTGTTAACTTGTAAGCTAAAAAGCTTTGTAAACTGTTTTGTGGATTGTATAAACCTCTATGGTTAAATCCACAAGGTTTAGCTAAACCATTTAAAATAGGCCTATTGCTAGGAGGTTTAGTGATAGCTATACTATGTATTCTCTTAGCACCACCATTCATTGCTAATTTTAGTCCACCATTTTGTCTAAGTCTTAAGCCACCCCTATGTCTTCTTCTACGTTTACCATAACCATAGTTACTAGCAGTGGAACTAATGTTATTTGCTATGTTACCTATTTTATTAAAACCTAATTTTGTTGCAATGTCACCTACCTTACCTGATATATTACTAATATATTTCTTATCTTTTAAAGTATTATTTATTTCTTTAGCTTTCTCAATACCTCTTGTAATATTGTCTTTTGTGGCTATTTTTCTTATTTTATTCCATCCTTTCTTAAACAAACTACCTAAACCAGCTCCCTTCCGTTTTCTAGTATGAAATGAAACAACTTTACCAGATTTTGTCCTAAACTTAACAGTTCCACCACCAGTCATAGATGAAGTATCACCTAAGAATCTACCATCAGGTGTAAATTGAGACATTCTAGTAACTCTATGTCTTGCAACCCTACCTCTACGCCTTCTCTTACCATACCCCATATTCTCTATACTGTTACTAATAACTGGTCCAGCAAAAGGTATTAAACTAGCTGCACCTGATAGAATTTTAGATTTTTTTAACCAATCTTTAAACTTACCCATTAATTAAATAACATATAAAAAATATATTAAAAACGTTAAGAATTTATCAAATGAATTGATATTCAATAAATTCTTATAGTTATTAATTATATAATGTTTAAAAGATATATCACAAATGACTATATAGGTACAGGTGATTTACATAAAGAAGATGCACTCTCAAATTTTGATATTGAAAAGATCATTAAAAAAATGTTTCCTAGACTACTAAAATATTTTAAAGGTGTTATACTATGGGATGAACTTAGCAAAATAGGTCAACTATATAAAAATGATGATGTTTGGTGTGTTATACTTTGTACTAATACAACTAAAGATCCTGTAAGTAAAGTAGGTCATTGGGTTAGTTTATGTGTTAACAATAATACTAGGAGGATAATGTACTATGATAGTTTTGGAGATAAACCTAAACAAATAACAAAGTTTTACAAAGTTTTGACAAAATTAAAAAAATATCCTAATGATGAATATAAGATTAAAATAAACAGAGTGAAAAATCAAAGAGTTGATAGTGTAAGATGTGGTTATCATGCAATTTTGTTTTTAGTTGATATCATAGTAAATAACAAATCATTTGTGCAAGCAACTAATTTTAATTCATTAAAAGGAGAAAAAAGAGCTAAAATGTTAGAATCAAAATTTAAAACTATATAATTTTTATTCTTTTTCTTTTATTATTGTGTGTAAACAATTTGGTATACAATTTCATTAATGATTGTGTCTTTCTTCTACGCTTTTTACCTAAACCTTGTATTCTACGCTTAGCTGTTTCTCTATCATCAATAGCTCTTTGATTAATACTATCTCGATTTGCATTTCTCATATAATCATCAATTTTTAAATAATTATTTTCATCTTTATCATCTAATCTAGCATCTTTTAATACATAAATATTATCTTTCAAAGATACTGGTACTATCAATTCTACTGTATCTCCTATCTTAACAAAGAATGGATAGTTATAGAATTTGTGAATTCCATCACCTGGTATATCGCATGACATATAATCAAACATTGCATCACTTATTACATACCATGCTCTATCACTTTCTTGAGATACTATTACTTTGATTTGTTTACATTTGATTTTTTTATCGTTAGGCCAATTTTTATCATAATCCATACCTATTAATACTTTTATGTTTTTATTTTCCTCTTCATCATCTGATAGAATATTGATACATGGATTATATATGTATATTTCCTGCTTAGCTTGTCTTTCATTAAATGCCATTCCTCGATGATTCTTTAACCAATATTCTAATAAACCAGTATATGAATATATATTTCTATTGTAATCATATCCATAAAACATCATATTGATACTATTGTAATTTTGAGGTATATCATTTACTTCAGTTGCATTATATTTAGATCTAGGTAATAAAGGTAAATTGATGTTTTCTTCTCTAACCCAATCAGTAAAGAACATATAACTCTTATTTGAATTTTCATCTACAATTGTACAAGGTGGATTATGATTATGTATAAATGCATCAATTGAATAGATTTTACCATTATTTGTTAACAATTGTGTATAAAACTCTTGTATTATCTTAGTTACACCTATTTTTGCACCATTTTCTCTAGTAGCTAAAAATCTATGTGATTTATTAAAGTCTCTATTTGGATTTGGTATAGCATTAAGCAAATCATCTGATACTAAAAATGAAAATCTATCAGATGGTATAAGATGATGAGGATTAAATTGATTACTTAAACTAATTACATTAGATCTAGATACATTTGATACAGGAGGAGGTGGAGGTGGTTGTTGTTGATCAGTTCTTGCTGGCATAGGTCTTGGTGGTAAAGGAGGAGGTGGTATTTGATTACTCATATCACCAAGATCATAAGTGTCTGAATCTTCTTCAGTATCACTACTTGATGGATTATTATCATTATCTTCACTATCACTATTTGCAGGTGATGCATTATAAAATGCATTGACATTTCTATCAATCAAATCTGCAGTAATTGATGGATGAGCAGGAGGATAATTAACTGGTGCAACATATCTCCAATTTCTATGATCTGCAACATTCATTCCAACATAAGCTGGAACTGATCTTCTATGTTTAATTTGACGGTTAAGTTGTGTATCTAAAGCTCTATTCATTCTAAAAGTTATAGGATTAGCAAATATATTTGTATTGATTTGTCCTTGTGGTACATGAGCTTCTGATAATATTTTTTGTATAGTTGCTAAATAGTTATATCTATATCCAGTTCTATTATCACCATCTGGTAATCCCATAAAATTTCTTCTATCAGGATGATATGGTAAAGTATATTCATTATCATTTTGATAATTACCACTTAACTTATCTTTTAATATTGGTATGTAATATAAAGCTAATATATACAAATCACTTACACATTTGTTATTATTGTTATTATCATTACTTCCATTGTCTGCATTTACTAATACTCCTCTTACCATATTATCATGTCTATTTTGCATAACATTTTCCGCTCTTATTTCAGCTGCACTATTATAATGTTCATTATTCATTATGTTAAAATCATTTTCTGGTTCTGGATGTCTTTCATCAATTTCATAATGAGTTTTTTTAATTCTTCTATTTTCTAGTTGTGTAACGCCTATTCTCTCTTTTGGGTGTAAAACAACAAATGGATTTCTTTGTAATATAAAATCAGATGCCATACACAATTTATCAATACCATCTGCTATACGAGTTTTAAATATTCCACATTCTCTTGCATCAGCAGAATTTTCATTTCCTGCTAATTTTGGATTATAAGCTTCTAATGGTTTACCATGTGCAAAAGGACCTGTTACAAATAAATTCTTACACCAATTAAACATTTTCATATGTTCATCATATAAATTATATATTCTATTAAACTCATGATTTGGCCAACCTACAGGAATAAGTCTATATTGAATGATTAATGCTTTATTAAATCTTTTCACTTCTTGATTCACATAGTTATTCAAATCATCTTCACTTATATCTTGAAATGGTATGACTTGATTCCTTCTATGTCTTCTTCTATGTCTTATTCTGTTCATATCAATAGGTACATTGTCTTCATTTTCTTCATCTTCATATTCATCATCTGTGGGTCCATCTTCTTCATCATCATTTGAATTGTTAGCTTGTGGTTGTGGTGGTGGTGGTTGTTGTTGCGGTTGCATATATTAAAAATATATTAAAGAATAATTCAAATAAAATTATATTCAAATATTTCTCAACATATATACATATATAACATATAATGCAACCAAAAGATAGTAACAACATATTAGCTAATAGAAGAACATTAATCTTAACAACATCAGACTATAATGAAAAATTTTCTAATAAATGGGTTAGATGTATTAATACTCCAACTATAACTGAAAAATATCAATATATGAGTCTAATTACAGCTGTAATACCAAATAACTTCTATACAGTACAAGATGAAGTAAATGATCATATTTTCTTTAATTTCACTTACTACGAATGCATAAATCCAGATAAAACAAATCCAGCAGAATGGGAAAAACCTGAGAATCAACTTGGACCTTATTATAAAACTATTGATGCTAAAATACCTCAAAGAAATTATACTGGTAAAGAATTATTAGAATTTTTTAGTAATAAGTTACTATCATTAAGTTTTGTAGAAATATCAGGTGCAGTAGGACCATTACCAGATGAAGATCTTTCACAAAACTATCCGTTTCGTAAAATAGATGATCAAACAGATATACTTCAATTTAGTGAAAGTTCAGAAAATAGATTACACTTAAAATTCAAATACTTAACTCATTTTGGTAGAATATATTTCACAGATTTTAGCATTGAATTCCCTAACTTAGTTTATAAGTTATATGGTGTAGATGAGATGAACAAAAAGTTAGATATTTATCATACAGCAGCTCCAATTGAAGCATTTTTTAATAATATTGATATAGTATATGACAAAATATTACCTAATCAACCATCTTTAATTTGGGTGTCATTCATACAAATTAGATGTGACTGGGTTAATAGTGGTGAGAATTCAATGGTTTTAGCTAACATACCTGTGAAAGATCTTAATGCTAACTTCACCACATTCACTAATCCACAAATTGAATGGACAGCTAAGAAGATGCAATATCACGAATATCAACGAATGACTATATCAGTCACACAACAAGATGGTTATGCAATTTATTTAAAAAACTTACCCATTTATTTTGAGATTATTTTGTATTAATAAATTTCTTGCTATTTTTAAGTATTTTTTAATCTTTTAAAATAACATAAATTATGTCAATCACTGCTATACCTAATTCACAAAAACATGAAAGCATTGTGCCAGCTTACATACCAATTTACAACCATATTTTAGTTACACCTAACCAAAGCAGGAATGAGACTGTTTTATCTTTAAATTCAAACAGTGATGCTATTACATTTGAAATATCTGGTGATAATTGTGTTAACTTATCAAAAAGCTATTTTGAATTCATATTAGATTATACTACAGGTCAAACTAGAGCTCATGCTGCTGCAGATTCAGGTAATTGGGATATGCCTTTTGTACCTAAAAGAGATACTAGTGCAAATAATTTAGATAAACTAACATTGAAGAATACTATGAATTTTGGTACATTAAAAGTATACAACAAAACAGGAACTTTGCTATGTGATTTGGATACTAGTTATAATGAATATAGAGATTTAGCTCATGAAATTGCAAATCAATTTCCTTATGATTTAAAAGAACCAGATTATTACAAGAAAATATTTGATGGTTTAGGATTTAATACTGCAAATCAAAAAATAGGTGAAAATTTATTATGTCATTCAGCTAATACATTAAATCCAAGTGGAGGTGTTCAAAATTATTATGTAATGCAAAATGGTATGACAGATACATTACATGGTCAAATACTGTGTAGATTTCATTTTGCAGACATATACAATACTATTTTAGCTTTGAAGAATGATATTTATTTTGGTGAAGTCATTTATATTCAATTCACATTTGCACCTATAATGAATTGGGTTCATCATAATGATGGAGATAAATATATAAACCAATGGCAAGCATTTTTAGGAATGAAAATAGTTAATCCTCATCTTTATGTTTGTTATAACAAAGATCCAACTTGCAATGCCAATACCATCAATTATTCAACTCATCATCCTATTGACTTTACTGATTTTAACATAGTTCAAATAACTAAAGATCCTATTCCAGGTAATAGTACTTTTAACTATAACTTCAGTATTAATAGCAGCATTGGAAGTTATGTTAAGTTTATATTATACAGAGCATACATAAATGATGCTTATATAAGAACTATAGTTCCTTTTGATAAAGAAGAAGATAGAATTAGATGGCAAATTAATGATTTTGTCTATACTCCTGACTACTTATATCCTGCAAAATACCAAACTTGGGAATATATGAGAAATATTATTCAAAATACATTATATGAAAAATGTTCAGCATATTCATTCCCTTATAGATTCTTTGATGTTCTAAATTTCAGTACTGATCGATTAACTGAATTAAAATTAAGAGCTGGTAAAGACTTAGCAAGTGATTTAAAAATTACATTAGATTGCTCAAATCATGATTTTGATACTGCAAAAAATACTTATACAATTCATCATAAATTCTATATTATTACAGGTAAACAATTAGTTATTGGACCAAGAGGTGTTGAGAAAGTAGTATAAGTAATAATACTTTATTATTGACTTCTATTTTTATTTTTTGATTTCTCACTACATAATAAATACACACACTATGTTTAAATTTGAAAAAATAAATAATATACAAATTGAACCTGTTGATGGTGGTGAGTCATTTGATCCTAAGAAAATTCTGGGATATGATTACTTTAATGAGCCTTTCTGCAATATTTTTATTGTAGCTCGTAAGAACAGTGGGAAAACCACTTTGATATACAATATATTAAGACATATTATAGATCCAAAATATAAGAAAAAACAACATGTACATTTTTTCGTAGGTACAATCAAACAAGATAGGATATATGATTCAATTAAAGAGTTATTAGATTATAATGAAATTAGTTATGATGAAAATGATTCATTATTTGAACCTTATTCAGGAGATAATTTAGTAGAGAAGTTAATGAAATCAATTGATGATACAAACAAAGATAATTTTGAGTATGCAGAACATATTATAATATTTGATGATCTTAGTTTAGAGTTGAAAACAGCTAATATCATACCAGTATTAATGAAAGAAAATAGACATTTAAAATCAAAAATTATAATTAGTAGTCAATATATTACTGATATAGTACCTTCAGCAAGATCACAAGTAGATTATTGTTTAACATTTTATGGATTGAGTAATAGAAATTTGTTTGACTTATACAACTCATTGAATATATGGATACCTGAATATGAAACATTTAAAGAGTTATATTTAGCTGTTACTAAGCCACAATATAACTTCTTATATATTGATAATGTTAAAAAAGTGTTTAGAGCTAACTTCAATATTTTGATTGAAGATCATTCTGAAGTTTCTTGATGTTTTTATTAATTTTGTTATTTTATTGTTTATTAATACAAAAAATGTTTATTGGGGAACGAAATACTTCAGATATAAATATTGATACAGATAAGCTTGCTAAAGATATAGCTGACAAAATAAATATACCTCCTCCTTCTGATCCTATTGATCCTGATACTATTGTTAAACCTATTAATAATCATACTGATACTCAAATAAATAATATAGTTACACCTGTTTATGATATCAAAACTACTACAAATACTATATATGGTAAATGTCAAGAAATATATAATGTTGTAAATAATAGTTTGGAGGTAGTACTACAATAGTTAATAATTCTGTATCACCTAAATTATTGCATACTGAATATACATATTGGTCAGTTAATTTTTATATATTACAAGATAATTCGATCAATCAATATGAATCTACTGTAAAAGTACCTATAAAAATTCAAATGTTTGAGCATTTTATGAGAATTAAAATATATGATGGTATTGTTTTGAAAAATGGAGATGCTAGATATGGATATATATTTTATCTAGATGATCATCATGTTATTAAAGCAGAACCAGGTAAAGAAGATTTATTACAACAATATTATAACAAATTATTAGAAACATACTTTGTAGATGGAAGTAATGGAATATACTTCACTATACAAGGTGTAATAAATGAAACTTCACAACCTGCATTAAATAAATATGATGGTTTTTTTGCTATATTAAGAAATAATAATAATAAATGTAATCTTTATATAGAGCAAAAAGGACTTGATGCATATTCATATCAAGCATTCCCACCTCAAGTTATTATAACAGAGTGGATGGATACAGGTGTAACAGAACCATTTTAGTAATAATTATATTATGGTTATTATATTTTTTATTATGTTTTTATTATGTTTTTATTATATTATGTGATTTTTATTAAATTACGCATATTTTTAAACCCTGTTCCAAATTATTTTAAGATAAAGATTCGTTTTAAAATTTAGAGCTATGTTTATCGTAGTTTGATCATTGTTTCCTTTAACTTCTTCTTGTACTTCTTCTTCCTCATCATCACTATCATCAAATATATAATTCTTCTTTACATAATGTTTTAACATAGGATTCTTCTTCAAATGAACACTTCCCATTCCTTCAGGTAGTGTTAACCACTCAATATACTTATCAAACACTGCAAAATAATGTCTATTTAATCCTCTTGGTTTTACTGATGGTTTAATATCGAAAAGCATCATGTAATATCTCTTATCACTATACTTTGTCCACATCTTTTGATGGCAAATAGCACAGAATTCATTATAAGACTTTATCTCTTCCTTAGGTAATGGACTATCTAAAACTGCACTTATATTATGGTTAAAATATAAGTAAAACTTACATGTTCCACATATACACTTATCTAAATAATCTTCATTATTTCTAAATGAACAAAAGAAAGCAAAGTTTACTGAAGCACACATATTTTATATAATTTTGATAAAAAACGGTTTTTCTAAAATGTCAGGAAAATCAAAACTGTTTCTTTTTTCTGTTTATAACAACAGTTTCTCGTCAGAATTTCGATTTAGTAAAAAATATAGAATACTGCAGATAATTCTTTAAATATATATTTTTGATACTATTTAAATTCTTTTGAATGATTTTTAACTACACTATATAAATCCATGAATAAATTGATAAATGAAAAAAATAACCAAAAAAAAGTAAGAACGTCATTCTGTAGCTTGGCCACCACACTATTTAATCACTAAGTCCTAGCTAGGCTACACAGGACACGCTACTTACTTACATAGAAATACATTTCTTATTATATAAAGTAGCTACCCTGCCGGGGTAGAACAGGTAGCTACTTATCTATTTCTACACATTATTTCTATTATCCTACGCTAAAAACTATTGATAACATAAAAATAAAATTTGACCCATAAATAAATTCACACACAAAAATATATACACAATTTTAAATTCACCACTTGCTCCAGTATAACCCGTACCAAAAACTAATTTACACTCAAATCGCTTATTCTTACCTGTAGAAGGCACCTAAGAATAGTCTGGTACGGTTTACCCATATACAGTGATATTCTTACGGTTATACATATATGTATATGCACTATATACTTATCTAATAGGTTCTGTTATAAATTGTGAATTAACGGCTGATAATATATGGAGTTATGAAGTGAAATATGATAAAAATGACCTAAAATGTCTAAATCGAGACGAATTCGTATTATCATATATAGTTATGTTTGTGCATCACAGGATTCAATGTTATATTTAGCAAAATATGATTTAATACTTGAATATTTGAAACAATTTCGTCTGGTTGGCTCTATAACTCTTTGTAGTTTATTCTGTAGTTACTATACTCAATATATTTAGAAAATAATAATATTTAGATAGTAAGAGTAACATTAGTTGAAATCGATATAATCACAGGTATATTAACAAAATAAGTTCGATGCTGCCGAATATCATATTAATTCTATTACTGTTTAACATTATTCAATTCAAAAATAGTATCAAATACAGAAAATTATGACAAACAGTTTGAAATCGGAGAATATAAAAGAATACTATTTTCTTTTCTTATGTTGTCACTTATTTCAATGTATTATTAAATAGGAAATCGGACTATATAAAGGTATAATATAATTAATTGTAAAGTTTCAACATATATGTCAAGAATATTACAAATACTATAAGTAGTTCGCTCAAGATGTTATTTCCTAATACACTATGCTGCAATGGGACAAGCATAAAAATAATATTCGTTGATAATAAAACTAAATTAACTTTACACAGAAATCTATCATTCGAAAAGGAAGAACTACAAATAAGAATTATAGAAAGTAGATTTTTCTTGTTGAATATTAAATAATTTATTTATTATTTATGTTGTTATTATTATAGTTAAAATAACACATGCTACAAATATTTATGAATGGGATAGAATGAAAAATGAAATGAACAATATTTTCGCTTGTATTTAGTAGCTATAAATTTTTATAATATAATAACCGTTGCAAAAATCATTAGTCATTTTTATAGAATATATATGTATATATAATAATTATTTTATTATAATGGTATGTTTCTAATGTAGTTTTTATGAATAAATTGATAATTGATAATGGCGAGGTAGATTTACCTACATTTTCAACAGCTGAGAAGAAGTATTCAATTCTGGACGGCAGAAGTAAAAGACTTAAAGATATAGCAAAAAAATATCCTCCCATAGAATCGTTTGAAGAAATTAATGATAATATATTTCAGCTCAGGTTCAAAAACATGGAGATTTTCTATTTTGTAGTGCATATATACAGCCGTCAAAGAAATTTCAAAGTCAGAGTTCACTATAATGTTAACGAATTAGCGTTCTACTGCAAAGAAGCTGGATGTAGTTTTACAGTTAAATATAAACTAACAGGATGTAGCTATAGGTTAAGTCATAATCATGAAGTAAGAAAAGATGAGAGTTTAAAAATGATAGAAACAATGACAAGCGAAATAAAAAATGACGTTAATATATTAGTAAATAACAGCGCTTTAAAGGTACCTAATATAATCAAAATCATAGAAATGAAATATATAATATCGAAAGAAGTCAAACAACAAATAAAAAATCAAATAATTACAGAAAAAAAGAATCTAAAAGATATAATTGATGGTAAATACAAATTTTTTAAAATGATAATCAATAATTATAAATACTATAAAAGTAAATCAGTAATGTTGGTTATAATGGATGAAAAACATTTAAAGAAGTACACAACGCTTTTAGCTGATGGAACATTTAACTGTTTGCTTGGAAAAGAGCAGCTTTATTTGGTTTATTGTGCTGTATCACCTAAACTAATATTGTTAGTTGCTTATGCAATTATGACTACAAGAAATAAAGAAGATTATCTGTTTATATATGGCCATTTACAGAAGTATTGCAACATAATAAACGTTGTGCATGACAAAGAAAAAGCTGTTGTCAGCGTCTTAAGAAGCTTAGGTATAAACTTCGTGTTTGATACTTATCATTTATTTCTGTATTTGAAAGAAACAGAGTTAAAAAGAATAATATACAAGTATATAAAAGCTCCTAGTTTAAGCGAAAAACAAAAAATTGTAGATGAAGCCGATGATAAATATAAAGTATATTTTACTAAAGAAGGAATAAAGCAGTATGGAATATATGGGATTCATTCAACAGGAAATGTAGAATTTAATAATTATAAAATAAAAAAAGAATTATATAATAAAAGAGTGAGATTTGATGGATTATTAGAAGTTTTACAAAACTTATATAAAGAAGAAATTGATGAAATAAACAACCAAATACAAGAAAAAGAATGTTTATATTATTCATCAATTCTATGGAAAGAATGCAGTTCAAATTTGTATAATCAATTGCAGCTGTTGTCTGAAAACTACTATACTGCATATAAAGAAGATGAAAACAGCTATGTGGTGAATAACTAATTTTATATATCAAGGAACGATTCTACTCTTATTTGTTCATGTGGCTATCAAGAAGTATGCGGTGTTCCTTGCGATCACATTCTATATGCTAGAATAAGATGTAATATTAATGTTTGTATAAGTGAAATGATATCCAACGAGTGCTTCAAAGATTATTTTAATAGTCAAACTAATATTACAAATTATAATGGTCGTTTAGAATATCCAGAAGATATAAATGAAATTATTGATAAAGAAAGTCAAAATTATAATAGTACTGTTAATGAGGGTAATAATGAAAATGATATATCAAGATATTGTGAGAGTAATAGTTTGATTATTTCAGAAAGCGAAATTAATATGACATGTCAAAGTATTAAACAATGTTTTAATGTCAATATGATCAATGAAATTGATCAATACTGTATTACAGGTATATATGATGAATTAACTTCATTAATGTATGATAGAATAAACAAACATGATTTTTGTTTATTTATTAATAATAATTATAATAATATTTCATTTGACGGACAGTTAATTATTATCACTCTTATTTATTTATTAAATAAAAAGATAGATAACTTTGATAACGTATTATTATTTATAGATAATAATATTAACAAATAATTCTTTTAATTACTTAATTATATATAATATTTATATTTTGTGTTTATTATTTATTTATTTATGCTGACAATTACTTTAATTATTGATTGATAAAAAAAATAAGATATAAAAATTTTTAGCTACTAAATACAAGCGAAAATATTGTTCATTTCATTTTTCATTCTATCCCATTCATAAATATTTGTAGCATGTGTTATTTTAACTATAATAATAACAACATAAATAATAAATAAATTATTTAATATTCAACAAGAAAAATCTACTTTCTATAATTCTTATTTGTAGTTCTTCCTTTTCGAATGATAGATTTCTGTGTAAAATTAATTTAGTTTTATTATCAACGAATATTATTTTTATGCTTGTCCCATTGCAGCATAGTGTATTAGGAAATAACATCTTGAGCGAACTACTTATAGTATTTGTAATATTCTTGACATATATGTTGAAACTTTACAATTAATTATATTATACCTTTATATAGTCCGATTTCCTATTTAATAATACATTGAAATAAGTGACAACATAAGAAAAGAAAATAGTATTCTTTTATATTCTCCGATTTCAAACTGTTTGTCATAATTTTCTGTATTTGATACTATTTTTGAATTGAATAATGTTAAACAGTAATAGAATTAATATGATATTCGGCAGCATCGAACTTATTTTGTTAATATACCTGTGATTATATCGATTTCAACTAATGTTACTCTTACTATCTAAATATTATTATTTTCTAAATATATTGAGTATAGTAACTACAGAATAAACTACAAAGAGTTATAGAGCCAACCAGACGAAATTGTTTCAAATATTCAAGTATTAAATCATATTTTGCTAAATATAACATTGAATCCTGTGATGCACAAACATAACTATATATGATAATACGAATTCGTCTCGATTTAGACATTTTAGGTCATTTTTATCATATTTCACTTCATAACTCCATATATTATCAGCCGTTAATTCACAATTTATAACAGAACCTATTAGATAAGTATATAGTGCATATACAATGCGTAGGCTCAAAAAATAAAAATCAAGATAGTTTGTCAAATCAAAAGCTTGTGTTAAGAAATTTATTTTGCTTTTTTCTCATCCATTATCAGCTTAATAACAAAATAAACTGGAGATCCTAAGTGCAGTGATAATGCATAACTGATTTATGCACATAAAAGCGAAATGCAAAAATAGAGATTAATTATGTTTTCAATTAGAAATAAGAAAGCTTCAATTTTTTTAGAATAGATTAGTTATATGTTTTTGACCTAATTAAGTTTAATATCGAAGTTTAGAAACTATCAGACTAGCTAAAAAAAAGTAAGGCTCAAAATTTGAACCTAAGGCTGAAAATACAAATTCTCCATTGATTGATAATTGTTTCTGATAAATTTCTTCTAATGTTTTTAGAATTACATCATGTCTGGATCTTCTTCTTTTTAGCATATGTTTAATTAGGGAATTTACTCCTTCAACAGCACTTGTTGAATGTGAACCAAATATTCCAAATGATGATTATCCATCCTTTTCAAAATACCTTTTTTGATCATCATTTAAATTATTTATTATACCATTTCTTAGTTCTGGATACTTCATATATTTGTATAGTAAATCCTTAATTTCCTTAGATTTGACATAAATGAACATGTGGTATATATCATAGACGAAAGTTAAACCCTGTTCTTTTAATACACTAAAAACTGCTGACTCTTTGTCATGTATCACAAATCTGATATTTTTATTGCTATTCAGTTTTTCATAAATGAATCTATAGGTATTCTTATCTTTATTTTTTGTAATAGAAAAAGATACAAGAAGAATCATTGATGGTGAAACTTGTACGTATGTTAAGTATAACTGAAATTGTATTATATTTCTCCAATCTAATTTTATCTAATATCACAACAATTGTATTTTTATTTTCATAGAATTGGTATTTTTCTTTAACTTGATCAAGGAATTTGTAGAATCCGTCATTATCATCACGAGCATGTTTTCGTATATTAATGATTTTGTTTGTAATAGCTTTTTCAACACTTTTAGAAATATTAAATGACTCTTTAATTACTTTAATAATTTCAGGAGTAGAGTTGCTAGTATATGAAACCATTGACTCTACAAAATCCAATATATTACTATTTAATGTAGTAATTATATTACTATTTGATATTCTATGAATAGTATGACTATGAGGAATAAAAGATGTCTTTACAATGTTTAATTTTCTATCATAATAAGCTGAAGCTACACACTTGCATCCTTCATGCAGACATTTGAAAGTAACCTTCATATTATCATGGCTTGAGTAATCTACATATAGTTTACAGTTTGTTTGTAAGATATAGATGTTTATAACATAATAAAAATCATCTACACTTGAGAATTTGTAATGAAATATATCTTCCATCAACAACTGAATGACTAGTATTGCTAATAGGTATAACAACAGTTTCGTCTTGTATAGTAATGAAAAACATAATGAAAATGTAAGTAAAATAGTCGTTATAGACATGTAATTGACATATTTACAGAGAGTTTATTACCTCAAGCCTAAAAATATTACTTCAAACCCATTTTCAAACAAAAAATATATTCGTTTAATAATCTAAGGTTTTTATTTAGCTTGACAAATATGAGGTAAGAATGAATAAAATTGTATTACTTTCACTTAATTAGCAACATACTTATATACATGTTTTATTCACATTCTAACATTGTATTTGGTTTAATGAAAATTATTTATAAAGTTTAGTATGTGATTTTTATTATTTCTTATTCTTTAAAAATGATTTGAATACAAGAACTTGTAATTAGGCAATACACTAGGAAAACATATATAATTTGTACAAAACAACTTTACAGAGAAATATATTTAAACAAATACATTTTCTAATAGCTTAACAAATGATTTATTATTTTCTATACTTTAAACAAAAAAATGAAATAACTCAAACCGAATATTATTATTTCAATCTTTTAATTTCTTCAGCTTTGAATTTTTCATCTTTAGCAACCTATCTTTCAATTTCTTAACTGGAATTGCAGTCATTACACAACCAGTTGTTTCTAATCAATATCAGTATCATTTATAAATTCATTTCTTACTACTTTTCTATTTCTATTGCATAATCCAATAACAATTCATCTAATTTTCCTCCTTATCAGCACCAGTTAAAAGAGCAGCTTGTACTGTTGCACCATAAGCAACAGCTTCATCTGGGTTAATGATTTGCTACACTAAATATTATTTCTCTTATCAAATGGCAATTCAATGGTTATTACTTGATATTTGAATAGAATCGTTCCTATTGTTTCACCTTCAGTAATAACTTGAAAATGGATGATTAAAACAATATAATCTATAGCTTTACTTAATTTTTTGGTTCTGGTGTATTCATTATTGCAACATAGTAATATTGTGTTGATCTTACTGGATTATACCATTCTTCTCTCCCCATTATCCATGCTTTAACACCATATAATACATTTTACGAATAGTATATTTACTTCCTTCTAAATCTAATAGAAATTGGAATAATTCAGATTTCTCTTCTTCTTATTTAACTTAGTCTTATTAATCTTTTGATGTATCAACGAACTAATTAACATTAAACACTATCTATAAATGCATAAATTATACAATTCGATAATTTTGATAAATACCAGTTTTTGCATCTATGTATTAATTATACAATGAAATTGAATATCTGTACAATGGTAATCCTTTTGATCTTCTTTACTATCTTCCATTATAACAGTCCATCTATTAATACCTATAGTTCTTCGAAATCACAATTATCTAATTGAAATAAAACAAATCAGAAAAAATACTTAATATCATGACTGGTGTAGTAAAGCTTTTAAAATCTTCTATTAAAAATAAATTCATGAAGATGTCATTTACCATGTCAGATTTACAAAACATATAAAGAAGTAAATATAGAAGAAATATAAAGATGATAGTAAGATAGATATTCATAATTTAGATATCCACTACCCAGACATTCTTTTCGAAAAATTGTTGATAATATTGGACATATTCATATTTTTAATGATTATGTTAAATTTTGTTTGATATAATTTAAAATATTTAAATGCAGTTTATAATAATCAATATATAATTCTTTATGATTATATTAAATTACAATCAAAACCATGTGGTATTTGACTTCATTCACATTTTTGATCAACTTTAGTTATTCTACTTACACTATATCCTATTCTTCTCAGTTTCAAGCAAATGAATGAGCGAATTTAAATATTCACAAATATTCTTCTTTTGATGAATGTTTTGTTGGAACCAACATAATTCAGAAGATTGTCTTAAACATGGATTTCTTCCTTTTACGCTATAAATTTCATTATCTGATTCGTCAATCATTCTTTCACATTGCTTTCATAGGTATTTATTCTATGCTTACACTGATTTCTCTTTATTTATTGCAAACGCTATTTATATATAAATAAAATATACCATCAAACTACTTAGATACACTAAAATACAAATTAGTAAAATTATCATTAATAGCAATTCCACAACCACTTTTCTTAAAATCCACCTTGAAGTAGTATTAATTGGAGCCCATTCTATTCCTACTGTAAAAATATATTTATTATATACAAAATTATGTTGATATCTATAGGACATAACCTAATAAACTTGAAAATAAATTTTTCAATGTATTTAAATGAATATACACATAATACACATATTAACCATATTCGGTGATAAGAACTGAAACAACGACGTAATTCCTTATTATTTCTACATAATATAGGGTAAAATAGATATAATAACAGTTGTTTACCTTTAGCCCCATCTATTTGAAGATAAATCCGACAGTAAAGATGGTAAAATAATGAAAGAAAGTAAAAATGAGGAGAGTAACAACTAGATGTAACAACTCCAGAGATAAAATTGCAGGAAGCCAAAATATTTATAAAAGATAACGCTGATAGCTCAGATAAGGTTATTGTTGTAGCATTAAAAGAAAATGACCGAAAATATTAAAATAAAGAAATTATTCCTATTGTAGCGTAACGTCATAAGACCAATGTACTTGTTAAAGTGATAATTGAGACTTGTTTATTGAATGGAAAAGAAATAAAAATAGTATTGAGATTATGTGGTGATGTAGAAGTTAACTCTGTTTTAAACATACAAAGGTTTCTAAAATAGGTGATTTAATAAAGTAAAAGTTACACAAAGTTAAAGAAGTAGCTGTACAATATATGAAAAGATTAGTAGAAGATTATGGAGGTAACTTCACTATAGATGTAAGAAATGCTTTAGAAAGCAAATTATCAAAGCATGATTCCAAAACCTGAAGTAAATCATTCCAAATTCTTAACTTGTCTCAATGACTGGTAGTTTTATAGATGTATTAGTAAAAGAAGGTAAAGTAGTAGAAGAAGGTGCAAATTTAGCTATAGTAGAAGCTATGCAAACTGAGAAAAAAAGACACATTGATGTTATTATGGATTTTTGATTTGATTTTTAAGACAAAGGTTAAATTATCATTGAGTAACAAATAAATATACATCTATTAGTGTTTTGTATGTTTATAATTAGAAATATTTACAAATATGTTTGATAAAAGTATAAATAGGTATATATAAATATTATGTGTTACACATGTGTATTATTTTATTATGCATATAAATCAATTATAAATAATTAAGTAAATAGCTAGATTACGAAAATTAGACTAATATAATTAAATAAATAAGTTTAATAATCATCATATACACATAATATATTATTATATTGAGCCCTTACTTCCTATAGGAGGCAGGTGCTCAAAAAATAAAAATTGAAAAAATGATCAAACTTATGTTTGTGCCGATTCTTGTTATTTTTTGAGCACTCTCGTTCAATAAGCATAATATATAAATAAAAATTGGAGATCCAAGATGCAGTTATTATGCTCTATAGTCTGGACCATGAGGTGCTCAAATTTTAAAAATAATGTCATAATGTGTGAATTGAAAGTTAACGAAATACAAAGATAAGTTCAGAAACGCTTAGTTTTATGATAATAGTAAGATAAATATGAGTATTGAGGTTGAAACACCTCTAGAAATAGGGTATCCAAATTTTGAGTGGGCAATCAAAACACAAGATCCCTTAGTAGCTAAATATTTTTATAACATAATAAATAACCGTTACAAAAATCATTAGTCATTTTTAATAGAATATATATGTTGTTGTGCGCCGTTGAGCGTTAAGAAGACTTTTTTCAATTCTAAAATGATAGTGTGTGGTTTGATGGCGAGTTATGTGCAAATATAATCTTACTTTGTCATATAAACTACATCTGCGATATATATTTTTTTAAACTTCATCCTAACATATTGAAAACAATTATAATTTAATTTTTAATTTTTTTGCTTCAATCACTACTAGAGTTAAAAATACATTAGTTTAAGCAAATCAATCACACATATTTAGATGTTAAGACACTTAAAAACGAATAAATAAATAATCTATTCAAGCCTCATTCAAGCCTGTTTTTTCAAAATAAATTTTAAGCAGGTAAATGCAATAATTAGGTATTCCTTTTCTATTTAAAACCTTTATCCCGATGTCTACTATTGTTATAAGCATTTAAAATAATATAAAAATAAAAAGTGTTTCCAGTAGAGGAACCTAAACACGACTATATGATATTAGGCAAACGTAACTATTTTGGAAAACAAAGTGTTGATTAGTAATATTGAAGGGCCAGAGGTTACATTTATGATATTAGAATTGAAAAAAGTCTTCTTAACGCTCAACGGCGCATTCAGCTCAACGGCGCACAACAGTAGGTAATACTTAATATTAAGCTTATTTAATGTTATTGCAGAATATTTTAATTAAAAAAACAGAAACTTAAACTCAAAAATATAGGACAAAAAAGGACGTGTTAAACTACACGTACAGGGACAAAGAGGAAATGTGTAATCAACGAGAAGTTTTCGTGTATGAAAAGGACAAGGGACGGGACAAAACACAAAAGGAAGTCCCGTTGACAAACTCTTGTAAAAAGATAATAAACAACAAATAATCAATAATATTATGAATTATTAGATTAATATCATCATTCATTCACTTTCAATTTCAAAAAACATTCTTTTCATGAATGGTTTTAAATGGTAATTTAATTCTTTAATCAAATCATTTTTAAACATATCACAATGCTTCATCAAATATAAAACAATTTTCTCATATAAATTTCCTGCAAAACCTCCTGTTGGATTATCAAGTAGAATGTCTATCATTATTTTACATCTGTCGTTTGAATCAATTCTCAATTTTTCACGAATTACCATATCTCTGATTGTATCAGTTATGAATTTAAGATTACCACCTTTAGTAACATCATCTTCATATGTTTCATATATAAGTATATTTTCATATTTTGTTTTTGATAAAGAAGATTTACTAATACCTTTTAAAATATCATCAATCATTTTCTCATCCATAGTTGCTACTAGATTTTTAATTACTTTCTCATTAATTATAGAATTTCCTATTACACCTCCATAATATTTATAATTTGTATTATATAATTCTAAATTAGCTTTAGTATCATTTTCGTCTAATTCCCTTGATTTTTTTATAAATCTGTCATTACATTCTATTTTTCTATCAGATTTTTTTTTTAAATATTTGAATTTATAAATACCATTGTCTTCTTTTGTAGTTAGATCTGCATCTTTCACTATTTTTACTTTCTCTACTTCTTTTTCTGTAAATGGTGGTATATACATCACCAAAGGACATCTTTTATTTTGAAAGGTTTTATACTCTGCTTTACATGGATTAGCTACGACTATTATCATTTTTGCATCGGCATAATCATCTTCTCCAATTACTCCTCCATCAGAAATTACTATATATGGATTATTATTCTTATTATTATAATAATTATCATTACTATAAGATCCTTGGCCAGAGTTATACTTATAAACTATTCGAATTTCGCTATAATGTTGATGAATATAATCTCTTATTAGATGAGCTAATACTGTTTTACCTATTTTAGAATGACCAAATATCAAATAGTTTCTTTGATTGTCATATTTGAAACCATCTTTACAAATAATATTCAACATTTCATAGAAACATTTTCTCATTAATAAAGAAACGTTTTGATCTACATATACTTCTATAACAGTATCTATTGCTGCTATTTCGCTTGTACTGGTTCTTGAAGTTGTTGCTTGTTGTTCTTTATCTGATGAAGGTTCAATAACAAAGTCTGTATTATATGCACATACTTCATAGTCTTTTATTACAGCATATATAAATCTACCATATTTCATTTCACTATAATCCTAGTTTATTATAAATATTATACATTATATTTATACTTTTATAGATTTTTCAATTTTTTCTTTTTCTTCATCAAAATCATCATCATCTATTAACACTTTTATAAATATTCCATCCATTATTAAATCAAAATAGTTTTCTTCGTCCAATATGTAATAAACGCAATGTAATCCACCAACTGGATAATGAATTGACACTTGTTTTTCTGAATTTAATTTGAAACTAGAATCATTATCAATTATAGTAACTTCACCATCAGGATGTTTATATTCCAATTTCATCGTTTCAATACTTAATTCATATGTCAATATCTGTTTCATTGCAATTTTTTTCATATTTTTATCATTACCAATTGAAGTATAGTATTTTTTGATTTCAATATATTCTGGTTTATTTTTAATTGGATAGAATTTATAAACTATGTATTTTTCAACATCATCTGAAATAAATCTTAAATGTTGTTTTGGAGATAATATATTATGTTCTAAATATTTATCATACTTTTCTTCTAAATCATATTTTAATATTATATTAGATAACTGGTCTTTCTTTAAGTAATCCTTATCCATATAATTCTGTAGAAATTCATTATATCTTATAGAACCAACTACTCCTTTGATTAATTCTGTGTAATACTCCCAATAATCTTTATTGTAATTCTTATCGTATAAATAGTGATAGTAAATCAGTCTTGGAATATTACCATATTTTTCACATATCTCTTTAAATTCATCACCATTAACATCAATACTTAAACCAATACAATACTTAAACCATTCTTTAATTTCTCTATCATCTAATGAATCAAAATATAATTCTTTATTTTTCGTATCAATCATCGTATATCTACTATAATTATCACTATCAGGTGAACTTATTGAGATTACTTTATTATTTCTTCCTGATATATCATTAATAGTATCAACTATTATTATCGAATCATTTATTTCACTTGGTTTAGTTGACACTATGGACAGAATACCATTTTTGAATAGATATACTTTTACTTCATTTGCACTTCCATTTTTCTTCCCTTTCACTATATATATATCTTTTAGTTCTTTCTTCAGTTTTTCAGTATCATCAACGCTTTTTGTCCATGTATGTAAAAAATAATAATTGAATCCTTTTAATCCTGCAACTTTATCATCATACTTTTTACATCTTTTAAAACCTTTTATATCTTCTTTCATCATTTCTAAAGATTTTTTCATTTTTTTAATATCATCATTTATTGATTTTTTATTTCCTTTAGCATTTAATTCTTTCATTTGTTGCCCTATATTTCTACTCTCCTTCAATAATTCTCTTTTATAAAAATATTCATCTTCACCATCATCAAAATCTATTGGTAAATTCTTTATGAAATACAATAGAACATAGATAAATGACGTTTTACCTATACCAGGTTGACCTGTAATGACTATATAGTCATTACAATACATACTTCTGCAAATATCTCTAAACATCTCTTCATAACACTCTCGCATATAAATTTTTCTTTGCGGAAATTGAAACACATTCACTTTATCACTAAATTTTAAACATTTATCATCATCACATAAACTCAAACTATTAACAACTTCTACAAAATAATCAATTAAATTCACATTTTCTTCTTCCGTTGTTTTAGTCTTTGATTTTTTGTTTTTAACACCAACATCAGTTATTGCTTTCCTCACAGTAATATCTTCTTTTCTCTCTTCAATTTTTTCAATTTCATCACCTTTCTTAAATAAAACAAATAGTGGATAAATTGCTTTATCACTTTCTTGATTAATTGGTATTGTTTCTTCATTAAGTGACTTTGATTTTCCATTAACTGACATTGTTCTTTCTTTTAAATTGTATCTAATCTCATAAACTTTATCTTTTCCTAAATCTTTGTCTACAACTACCACTATGTTTTCTTCATTTATAAGTAATGGCTCTTTCGTTATTATTATCACTTTATCACCATCTTCTTCATTGATATACCTTGAATATCCTATACCCAATTTTTTAATTTCACTATTAATTTGAATTTTCATTACATAAATCCCATTTATAAGCTTTTTGGGGTAAATACCTATTTTCGGATCAATACTCATATTGATAAACTTAGCTTCTCTAATCAGCAACACTGAAGGATGTACTGATTTAATCTTACTCAAAGATTTTAAAATATCCCTCATTTATCTAATTCATAATAATTAATAGTAATAAATACCTTTGTTGGACTAATAACAGAAAAAAACGAATGAAGAATCAAATTCTATTTTATTTGCATTTCGTTTTTTTAGTGATGTAGAAGAGATATAACATCCTAATTTCATGAATAGACTTAGATTATTACATATTTTCATTTCTTATGTTATTTAACAATGCAATAGAATTTAGAGTGATTTAGTTAAATACTCCTGATGAATGATAAATATATGAATGAATAATTGTAATTATATCTTATATTCCATAATATATTTATTTTATGACTAGCTAACCTTTAGTTATAAATGTACTTATAATGTAATAAGAAACGACGTCTACCTTCTTATAATTCACAATAACATAACTTTGTATTATTTATATTTCTGAATCTTAGGGAAAAGAATAGTTGTTTCACATCATCTAACATTCCGCTGATAGTAACATATGTTTAGTTTAGAGGGAATATACACACGAACAATTGATTAAAAAAGTAAAATAAATAAATTTACATGAAAATACACAACATCTAAAAGAATATGTTTTTTTTCTCAAACTACACTTCAATCTACATCTCAAATTTAGATGTAAAATAATGAACATCACCTTTCGAAGTTAATTGTGGTTTAATTGGAGGTTTTTTATTCGGCAAGTCATTCCAATTAACACCATTGAAATATTGATGTGCTTGTATCCGTTCACCAACCCTCAGTCTCTTTTCATAATCTTTCTCAAGTAATGCTGCAATTAATAATTTCGCTGATTTGTTAAAAGCCATAGACATTGGGAATTTAACTTGTTGGTTTAATATATTATTGATTAATTTCGCATTTCTGGATTGTGCATTATCTTTATCACTAAATCCTTCTCTAAACGGCAATTCACCTGTATATAGTTGATACATTACACATCCAAACGCCCACCAATCTACACTTTCACCATCACATTCTTTTTTCTATATAAAAGTAAATAATTAAATAATTAATATAAATACTTGAATGATTTCTGGTGAAAAATAACTCCATGTTCCACTTCGTGTATAAACTGCTTTGTTTGGTTCATAGATACTACTAACACCAAAATCACATATCTTAAGATGACCACTATGGTCCATTAGAATATTCTCCGGTTTTAAATCACTATAAACGTAACCTTGTAAATGTATATATTGCATTGCTGATAATATCTCAGACATATAAAATTTAATTGCATCTGAAGGGAATTTACCTACGTTTAACCAACTAATAAACAAAATTGAACACAATTTATACTTTCTGAAGTTACCACCTGGACAATATTGCATTAAAATGTATACTTCATCATTCTCTTCTTTATAGGCGAATAATGGAACGATAAATGGATGATGCATCTTTGATTGAATTCTCATTTCTTTAATATCTTTATCTTTGTATTTCTATATAGAAAAAATATATATTTACAGTACAATACTTCTTTTCGAATAACTTTTAAAGCAAAAAAAAGTTTATAGTTTGATTTTATCATACAAGTGTGTATTCTTCCGAAGCCACCCTATTAAAATATATATCACTATATACTTTAGAAATAACTTTTCCTATTACAAATTGATTAATATCGAGTGGTCCGCTAATTCTTATATTCTGTGTAGTTCCTACCCAACAGTTGGGGTCGAAATTATCTGTAATGGTAAATCTCATTTTACCTTCGTTATCATCTCTCTCCCCTTCTCGTTGACCATGTACATCAGCAACGGAAGTTGCCGTCTGCCCAGGTTGATTTGTGTTGTAGTCCCACGGGATTATCTCCTATGTATAGCATGGAAGTGAAGTAATACTTTCTCACCTCTAGAAACTGAAAAACAACCTCCCATCCGTTTTTAATATTTGATTATGGTTTGAAGAAACGAAAAGATTTTAAACAATTAAATCAACCTTATTCTAAATTATTATTTATATTAATGAGTTTAAAAACTATCAAATCAACTTATAAAACTAATGAAAAACTTATACTGTTTAGTATTATACATTATTGTCTAAAAGTTGTAGTTTTGATACTTATTAACAGGTCCATCTACAATTTTTCTAGCTCTGTGGAGAAACATACTGTATGAAAGAATATTATTCTCAATATGTTCAGTATAAGTTCTAGGAGTTAATTCAGGCATATCTAACTTCTTCCAATCTCCAGGCTCAGGCTTTGTACCTAATATAACAGGAAATACAAACATTCCAAGTATATCTTTCATCATTGGAATGAATAATTTGTTTTCAACAATAGATCCAATATTCTCTAACCCTGGATTTCTATTAGCTTCAATTAACCATAACTATATAATTAATATATATATATAACAATAGAAAATACTATTTTTTGATCATCATACACAAAATCAAACCCTAGCATTTCAAAATGATTAGGATTCAATTGATAATGTGCATAGAACTCCAATTTGCATATCAATTCCCTCAATATTTCCTCAATTTTTGGCCAAATCTCATTAAATAACGGCCAATTATCTTCCCTTGCTACTTGTTGTTCTCCTAATTTCTCAAACATCTTTTTAAAACCAGGTACAGTCTGTGAAACACAATAATTCGTAATATGATGAGTTAAATCACACGATGAAGTTGTGAATGGAACAACACAACGACGAGGTAGTATTTTGCGATAAATATATACACTAAAATCAGCTTTAATAACTACATAAACTCTAAGATCATATTTTAGACCATCCCATAAATCAGGATTCTCTATATACTTCTGTATGACATATATATCATTTGATTTCTTTAATTCATTTAGTACTGGTTGTGGATCTTTATCCGGGCGAAAGACTATTTTATCAAGACCATTTTGAGCTAGTATTGGCTTACATATCCACATCCCTTTTTCTTTTAATACAGCTTTCATTCTAGGATGATCTACTCCTTTCACTACATAAGTTGGTAATACACCAATTTTCAATTCTAGTTAAAAATGATAATAATTATGATTTACTTTGTTGTAAATAAGCTAAAGATGATTTATTTTGTATTGGATCCAAACCAGATATACGATTCAATACTTTGGCATGTTTGTGTATTTCTCTGAAATGATAAGAAGCAGTCTCCCAAACAAAATCAATCTCTTTACAATCTGGTGTTGCAATTTCCCATCCTGTTTGCTTCATTAAATCCTTCAACCTGCCCACAGATACATTTCCAGTAACTCTATATCTAAACGGTCTTTCTATCTTCTCTTTCTCTTCAGAATTTGACATTTTTAGAATCACTAAGCTTGAAGGCTTGAATCATCATCTTTTTGAATTTTTGTCTAAATGAAGCTTGTTCTGTTATTTGTAGTAGTTGTTCTTGGAGTTTATGCTCAAAGTCCATCAAAACTTGCATATAAAGAGTTGACTGATGAAACTTTCGAAAATGCAACAAGAAAAGCTGCTGTGTTGATATTTTACAATCCGTATTAATATATAGAAATGCATTATTAATATATCAAATAGATGGAGTTCTGCTTACAAGAGAATAATCACTGATGTAAACCGTCTTGCTGAAAAAATAGGTGATCAAGTTACAGTAGGGATGATTGATGTTCAAAGAAACAAGAAATTAGCCAAAATCTTCGTTTTAAGCGATTTGCCACACGTTATAATCAAGAAGGAAGATAATATTATATTACAATATGATGGTCCATTTGATTATGATAAAGTACTTGATTTATTGTATCGTGAAGAAATATACAAGGAGAAAACACCAGAAGTTACATTAATCTCAATGAGAGGCAAATCAGAAGAAAGTGACTGTGTAAGAATGTTATTAAATATCTTAGAAATACAGTATAAAGATCAACTTCTATCAAACGAAGAAGAATGGAATCAATTGAAAGAAAAATACACAAATGAAGGGCATACAATCTATTATGATACATTACCATTATTAATTTACAATCAAGAGAGTTATATCCAAGAGCAATTTTCTATATTGAAATTTATAGGTAAAAAATACAGATTATATGGTTTGAATGAAGTAGAAATTACCAATTTTGATCAATTTATAGAATATACAACGAAAGTATTAAACAGTTATGAATCAATCTCATTACACCAAGGTCAAGGTTCAGAAACAATGATTAAATCATATGTTGATAAAACATTAAGCAGTTATCTAAAAATATCTGAAAAGTTGGTAGAAAATTCAAAGAATTTACATGTGAATGCTGATAGTTCCAATATTTGTGATATTATATTGTATTATATGTTACATATTAATATGAAATATATTAAAGTTGGTGAAGAAGATATGTTACAATGGTATCCACGATTACAAAAGTTTGTTGTTAGAATGGAAGCTATTCCTGCTTTAAAGAAATTAATATCAAAAAGAAGATAAATTGAAAAAGAAAATGTGTTGCTATGTTTTTGTTATATTTCTCATTTTGTGTTTTTCATTATATTTATCACAACAACAATAATAATAATAATATTTCATAATAATAATAACTATTTTAACACTTTTTTGTTTTAAAAGGTAATTAATTAACTCAAATGTCCAAAAATGATGTTTCATGTTCATAAGTGGAAAAGATTGAAAGTAACTGTTTAACAAATTCAAATGACATTTCACAGCAACTAGGAGAAGAAATTAAATTGAATTGTTTGTATATATTACTAGTCATAATTTCTTCAATCTTCTTAATTGGTATATTCTTACTAAATAACCATTCTACAGGGACTTTATTATTTATTACTGTAGTAGTAGTAGCAGCAGTAGAAGAAGAAGAAGATGATGATGATGATGAAGGTGAAGATGTTGATGATAATGGAGAAGCTGTAGAATCTGTTTGATCTTTATTGTTATTTCGATATTCAAGTCGATTATTTGGACGGTTTGTCATTCGAGCCATTCCACATAAGCAATCTTCACCATTTACACTATTAAAAATAAGATATATATATATATATATACTGATAAAACAAATAGATTGGTCCTCTTTCTCCTATCCTTTTAAATGCATCTTCCAATATATGTAAATCAGATTGAGAATTAACTACCCAAGTTTTATTATTGAAACTATTGATTATAGTAGCTATATCTGGGACATGTATTATAAATCCTTTTACGACTGTTGGATTTAAAGGAATGTCTTTTTGATTGTAATCTCGAGGATTGAATTCATTAATACCTTGTAAGTTAACTATATTAAATATATAATTCATTTTTATACGTTTTTTAATAGGATGGGTTGAACCACTAGATGGAGTAGATGGTTTTAATCTTGGTGTTGATTTATTATTCTCAAAACTATAACGCCTTGAGTGAGGAGAAGGATTTAATGAATTTGTTGCACTGTCGTAGTCATAAGACGGTTCAAAATAGTCATATGGTAGCATGTAAGAAATAAATGGTTGCTGCATAACAGGAGCAGATTCTGGAGGAAGAGTTGGTGTTGATGTTGATTCACCGCGTCCTGGATCATAACCATCATCTGTCTGTGGAGGTGGCATAGGCTGAGGTACAGGGTACATCATTGGTGGTATTCCTTCTGGGTAATAAGGGAAGTAAGGGTAATTAGTCATTATTGGATAGTATGCAGGATCATATTCTTGGTATGGATAATAGTTGTTTTGTACTTCAGAAGTATCTGTTTGGACTAATTTAATAATTAATAAAAAGCATATACCAGTATTAGTTGTCACAGCTACATCTGTTTTCGTTTCTCCTGTATCTTTAGCTATCATAAACAATAGATATGCAAAAAAATAGTGTATACGAGACGACTCACTGGACATAGCTCATAAACTAAATAAATAAAATTTGTTGGATATAAAGAAAGAAACGACTTTATTTTTATTATTCTTTATAGTATCATATATATCCACTTATAAAAACAAATCATAGAATATTCATGCTATTATATATTTTTTATTTATAAAAAGGAAATTATTTATAGAGTATTAATTAAATCATTAATACATAGATGGAATTGTGAATTATAGCTTTATAATAAACTATAAAATCATTCCATTAAGATTGATCACTCTTTTGGAAGTTGAGATAATGATGATAAGAAGTCTATTTTCTTAGGTTGATAAATTGATCTTTTATACTTTGCACATCTTTGACATGTATGCAGTTGTTTACCATCCTTCCTCATAGCTCGTCGTGTATGACAGGTGGAACACAGTATTGAGTATCTCTCTGTATACATTTTTACTCTTTCACTTCTTAATGATTTTCCTCTTAATTGTTCATATTGCCTCTTCTTTTTTAAACAGGTTGTACACGTTTTTAATAGTTTATTACCTTTCATAGACACATTCTCTTTCTTACAATATTTACACAACACATTTGGCACTTCCACTCTCTTTGAATCTTGATTTTCAGATGGTGACTTTTCATTACATGAATCAAAAGTTGCTGTAGATGAGAAATTATCATCTACATTATTGAATAACATCTTGATCGGTTTGGTAGAAGGCAAACAAGCTTGATCACTATTTCCATTTGGAAGATTAAGAAAAAATTTGGAATTAGGTAACTAGTTAATCATATATAAGTAGCTAAAAATATACGCTTTCATGACATTTTATGGTTGATAGAAAAGATGATGGAATTACAGTACTATACGGAGAGATTATTGGAGTTTCCTTATGTGATGGTTTGTATGGTTTAAAAGCGGATTTTGTAGGAATTTGTGCTAATAATATATTAATGATGATATAATATACTATTTGCGATACAGTCATTAAAATGATCTTGTTTCATTTGGGCAGAAGGTTAGTTATAAAGACAATCTGAGTAAGCATTTACTAATAAATAATTGCACAGAGTTTCCAAGCTTATACAATGGCTGTATAGTGTAATATAGGTTAATTAAAAAAAATAACAACAACCAATAATTTTTGATTAAAATCCATTTATCCTATAAGTTGAAGCGGTTGAGTAGAGTTAGCTTGAATTAATTAATAAAACTTCATGTATTTTTTGTTTTTCGCATTTTTTTCATTATACTATACTCATAAACCCTCAAAAAACATGATTTAAGACTGAAAATTTTACCGTAGGTTTGTATATACACTTAACATAACACATTCTTTGTCACACTAGTGAGAAAGGTTTAATAACATATTACGTAAAAGTTAAATATTTGCTATAATGAGTAGGTTATACACAGAAATATAATCATAATACTTATATCTCATGCAGATGTATAACATTTTATAGTTTATAATAAGCTAGTCATTCAATGATGGCTGAAATTGCAGTAACTGTGGTGACAAACTATAATTATTAGAGATATTTTTATCAATATAAACTGTATTTTGGATTGCATTTCCTGATATAGTATTTCTGTACTTGTTAACAAAAACCACTATTGCTTGAATTTGTACGATAGGCACACTACCTGTAACTGGCATATTATATCATTTTCATATTTATACTATTAGATGAATATAGTTAAATATACTATATCTATATTAAAAACATCAAAATCAATTGTTACCACTAATCATAACTCATAAAATTATTGTAAAATAACGGAAAATATTATCATCTAAGTATCTGAATTAATATATTACACCAACTATACTTAATTAAAGTCACATTATTTAGATTACAATTATTTTTAAATAAATTACGCATCTTCTGTGTAGATAAAAATCAAGATCTAAAATAAATTTCATCTAAGGGTATATGTGACAAGGAAATCACAACAAGATTATAAAAGCTTGTCCTGTAATCTACAGCATCTAAGATCTCATAAATCTCCTGCAGAAGATATATGGTGTAGTTTTTCTATTCTACATTTCCAGTTAGTTCTAGTAGTTTAAAGCTTTATCCTAAAATAGTAATAATGAAAATAAAGCCGTTTCAACAGAAGAGGAATTGTTTATAATCTATGAAATATTTAAGCATATTATCTTAATTTGAATAGTTATTATGCAACATAGTATATTTTAACTCAATACTTTAGTATATAATCGTAATTAGTCAATTATTCAGTCTACTCTAAAAAAACACTTATTCATAGTTACAGTGCTTTATGTACTGCACTTGTATCACTTCCATTAATTGCTGCTGCAGCTCTTTCCTCACAAATTCTTTTTTCCCTTTCTTCCTTCTTCTTTCTCAAGCAATCTTCACATGTTTTGTATTTCTTCCCATTTTTAACGCAAGCTCTTTTTAAACTACATGTAGAACATATTCTATTATTTCTTTGACTTACAAATCTTTTTTTCTTAGGTTTGGCTACTTCATTTTGCATTATTCTACTAATTTCTTGGTTAAAACAACTTTCGCACACTAGACCTACTAATCTATATTCTCTACTCGCTTCATCACTGAAACATTTTTGACATAATGGAAGAGGTGGAAAGGATCGACCAAATCCTCTTCTTTTTATTATAGGAATAGCTTTATCGAAGGATATTGTATATAATTCACTAGATCCTGGCAAATAGAATAATGGTGCTGGTATTAAAACTGTCCAATCATTTCTGTTAATTACGCTGTTTATACAATCAGTCTAACACATAGAAGTTTTAATTATACACTAAAATTTTGACGATTACTACAAGGTACAAATCCTGTATTCATTTGTATAGATGATTAACTTTAGAAAATTATAAAGCAAGAAACGATACCAAAATAAAGCCGTAAACTTATGAAAATATAAATTTAATCGACTAACCAATCACTACTGATTTAAGTTATAACTCGTTATTGATTTAAGATTTCTTCTTTTTATATTGATAATACAGCAGAGGCGAAGGCCGATTAGTGACTCCTGCTTGCATTTAGTAGTGATAGAAGAGAATTCAAAGGGTAATATGAATATGAGCTAATAATATATCATCGTATCTACCTCGGAAGTGAAGCCATACAACTCACAGAATATAGAATAATAATAGTTTACTTACTATTAATCGAAACTAAAAAACAATTAAAATCTCACCCTCAAAACAAAAATTAACTTCAACATTTATTATTATTGAATTATGTCTAATTTAACCAATCCTTATAACCTTCTTTGGTCAATTCTTCCTTCATTTTCTCAAACATATCATCTGGTAATGGCTCATATGGAAGTCTTGGTGGACCTAAATCAATACCCATTGTCCAAGATGCTAAATATTTATTAGGGTAATAGTTAGTTCCTGAGTATTTTGAGAAAATTCTAACAAATTTTTGACTTCTATATTGATTTAATCTAACAAGATCATGTTTGTTTTGAGTATAGTTACCAATGATGTAATTATAAATTTGTGGAGCATAGTTATAGGTTGAACCAACACCACCATCTACACCCATAAATAAGGCTGAATCATATTGTTCATCTCTTCCATATAAGATTGATACTCCTTTACCTTTCTCTTTTACAATTTGTTGCATTTCAGTAATATCATCCAATAATACGTCAGTGAATTTAATACCTGCAAATGTTGGAATTTCATCATATGCTCTTAACATAAAGTCAGGCATCTTTAAAGCAACTCCTGTCATTGATGGTAAATGATAATATAAGAAATCTAATTTTGGAGCACCAGCTGCAATGTATTTCATTTCTTGAACTAGTACATCAAGTGTGGCTGGCTTGAAAAAGACTGTTGGCATTGCACCAATAGCATCTGCTCCAATTGATTGAGCATGTTCTGCTAACTCTCTGGCTTCTTTAAGTGAATCACACTATAGAAGGTATATATGATGATTTATAATATACACCACAGTGGATAATAACTTTAATTCCCTTCTGGTGACCTACTTTTACCCATTCTTCAGCTTGTTTCTTTCGTTCTTCTAAAGTCATGATCAATGATTCTCCCTATTGCATTGGTATATAAAAAATAAAAGTATACAGTTGTTCCACCAACGAAAATTGTGGTTACATTATACTTAACAAGATAATCAGCGTATGCAGGAAGAACTGATAGATTCAATTTACCATCCTAATCATAATGCATAAATAAATATATTTAATACCTTATCAAATGGAGTAAATGTAGCTGCTATTAAGCCAGTCCATTTTGGCCCTTCACACAAACATATACCTATAGAGTAGTCTCATAGAATTTTATACCACAAACTAAAGCAAAAATGAATATTGCTTTCATTCTAAAAACCAATCTAAAATAAAGATTATTAAGCTTGGCTTGATTATTCAAAACAATCTATTGGTTAATTCTATTTTTTTAGATTTTTGGATTAATGAGATGTTATTTTTAAACAAAAACATATAAAACTATATCATTTCAATCTTCATTAACTGTATTGATGAACCTTTTTCTAGAATATCAACAAATGGGTACAATGGTTTTTTAATATCATGGAATAAAGGATATTCTTTATCTGGATGAGATTCTTCAACTACACTGATAGTGCATTTGTCCATATTATAGATCATTATGAAAGAACCTCCTAGTTTGTTTTTTATTGGAATATCTTTTATATCGCATGAGTTTTCCCCAAATACGTTAACATTTAAAGTCTGAAATGTAAAAACTGTATGAATCGTGTTTGTAGTAGTATACTCAAACCCAATGTTTGTTATAAATTTTACAAAAAACATCTAAAAAATGAAAATCACTTATATAAATGATAGTTTGTTATTTAATTTATTGGTAATTACATGGTAACAATATAAACACTTTATCTGTTGACTGTAAAGCCGTATGATAAGGAGGATTGGTATACACATAATTTTCAGGAGGATCAAACCTATACAAACCTAAAGCTAATCTACTTGAATTTAATAACGTTAAGAACAAGTCACCAAATGTAATTTTCTTAAATTCACTGATCTCATGTAGTTCTATATGACCTAAATGTACTCCAGATGTACAAAACAATAAATTTTTAGTAAATATTGCTTCTTCGATACTGAAAAATGCTCTAATCATGATAATGTCTAAACATGAAAAAGAGAGTGACCTTCCAGAGGCAGCAGTAGGATAATACAAAAACTCTATGCAAATATATCCATAAATAAATCGTACGATCACTATTGATTGTTAATTTAGTTGATGTTGAGAACTGTGTGTTTTCTGATAGATAGTGAATGTTATTTGGCACAGTGGTGATATATACACGATGAATAGTAACAGGAAGTGATTCTGATAGTTTAATGGATCTTAACATTATTTTATAATCACAATACAATAAAGATAACTAAATTAAAAAATTGATAATATATATATATATATATATACATTTTCATTGTTCTTTGTATCTAAAACAATAAATACATCAATAGAATAAAGGAAATCTGATACTAGACTATTGTAAATTATCTAATTAAAGAAAACAAAAGTTATGGGAAGGAGGGAAGAAAATGATATAAATTCATCTTCTGAATAAATCATTATAGAATCACACATGCCTTTCATTGATTCTAATACACTTTCATCTATTTCACCAATTATCACTAATTTACTAATATATTCACTCCACTTACCTATAGTCTGTATTAATGATGATGTTAATGGACTTGTCTTTATTACATTACCCCAAATGGCAATAATCCTATTTTGAAAATTAATAACTTTAGCTGATGATTGGTTGATGGATTTCTTTGATATTTTATTGGATAATGATTGTCTCTTCAAAACATCTAACAGTGATGACCTTCTGGGAATTTTCATTGGATGAATTGTTTTATTAGGTGGAGTATTGGCTATTTGTATTTGAACATGCTTTGATAAAGATGTATTAACAATTAAACTGTTATTATTACTAGTATAATCATTATTTTGCTGTTGTTCTTTTTCTGCTTCACTATTGACTGTATTTGGAATATTATCGTAATTATTTGCACTACCAAACCTATGGCTTGCCAATGATACTTCTCTGATCATTGTTGTTCCATCACTACGTGGAGTGATAATACCTTTAACAAGATTGTATGTTAAATTATCACCTTCTAAATCATTGATCTTTATTTGATTAACATAGGAAACTATGTTTTTATCACTACTGATTATTACAAGTGTATCTTTTAACTGTAAGGTTTCTTCATATGGAGTGATGATTGGTCTTTTATAGTAAAATTAAAGAAAAAAATAATACTATAATATTATTGTTTATGTTTTTAATAAAAAAAAAGATATAATTCTCCATCTGTTCGTTGTCTCAATATTCCAATCAAAAGTGCTGAATGTTTTTCATACAAATAAGAAGCTAATATAAAAAATGTTCTAATAATATATAATAATAATAATAATAGTATATATATACTGACCAGTAAGTGCTTTAGTCATTATGCATGTATGAATTGTATTAGAAACACTCTCTGAATAAATATTGAACCAATCATCATCATTTTGAAAATGTGAAGCATCAATATTAGGAGAGTAAACCAAATTTATTAGTAAAGTATGTAAACCAGGTGTAAAAGCAGTTTGAAATAATAAATTACTGTATAATGAATATTTTGACATTACATGCTTACATTTCTTTTGTAATGATATTGGGACACTATCTTCATAATTTACTTGTAAATAAATTGGAACAGTTTTACAATAATCCTAATAATAATATATATATATTAATATATATATATATATATACAAATAATTTCAATAATATCATTGATGTAATACCATCACTTTCAATTGGATCATTCGAGAAACTACTTATTAAAAAACAACCTTTTGCCTCTTTATACTATTTATCATCATAATTATATTATATTATATTATACTCGAGCTTTTTTCAATATACTTGATCTTAATATATCACCCTTGAAATATTGAACTAATTGATACTTTGGCTTCTTTAATAATGCAATTAATTTATCAGATGGATCTTTATCACCTATTAAAGCAACTTGAACCTTTTGATTTTTATAACCATTAAATAACTCACGAAGTACCATCGATATCTCATATTCTGCTGGATCGTACCATATTATTACAACATGATCTTTACTTATACGTCTTAAATATGATTTATATTTGGGTAATTCAGTAATAGCGTCAACTACACTCGATAATTGCAACGGCAAAATGGATATCATAAAACCAATTGATACGGTCATTATTATTCTGGTAGATGCCTTATTGGCTGTGATATCTCCATATCCTATGGTAGTGAATGTGACTATGACAAAATATAGCGCATCGTGGAATTTTAATTCTTCTGTAAAAGCATCTGGCCATATGTGGGAAATTTCAAACATTATACTAGCACAAATAATTATCAAACCCAGCAAAATTGTTAATAATACGAATATTTGTTGAGTCAGCTGGTGCTCTCTTCGATACTCCACTAATCGCCTTAGTTTTAATACTCTCATTGCTTTAAATATACGTAGAAATGATAACACTTTTAAATTGTCTGAGATTAAAGAAATAATGGGTATAATTGATAAAATATCAATTATGAAAATAGTAGACATGCAATAAGTCTTTCTATCAGCTGCTCCTATTACACCAGAAACTAGATCCATCAATAACAGACAAGTTAAACAAACTTCAATCACCTGAAAATGCTAGAATAGATAGACTAATATACAGTTAATGGTATATTTTTACTGTTGTAATAACATTGTACTATGTAGTGGACTATTGAAGCAACACACAAAAATATTTCAAATCTTGTATATAACTTGGAAAACAAAAACTCTTTCACCTTTTCTGTTATAGCATCCATTTCATTCTAAGAAGAAAATGGGAATTTTGTTTTTCGGTGTGCCAAATATTTTTACCCAAAAATATTTTTATCAAGTTAAGCTTGATAGAAGATTTTAATTTTTTTGAGTTTAATGCCTTTTGGAGATCAATATGAGTGTTGTTGTTGTGCTCTGTGTATATGTTGTGTGTTGCCAATTCTGATTGGCAGTTTTTTCTTTTACACAGCTTCTAGTAATACTAGAACTCAAGATATAGAAACGTATGAATATAAAAATTCATTGTAATTTCGATAGTTATAATAAATACGCAGAAATGTGGAAGAACCAATCAATATTTGATTATAATGGTCTGTTTTTAGTGTCAATATCTGGTTTAATTGATCCATCAGACAATGATACAATAGAAGAAACTGGAATTCTGAATGTCACAAACAGAAAAGAAGGAACAGCATATCCCTATCGAGATAAAGTTCAAAACGAAGATCCAGCCTTTGTAGATTACACACCAAAGTACTATGAAACCACCTTAACCTTACCATTTTTCACAGAAAACCTAACAATCTCAATATTCACCTGTAATTCAGTTCCATGTGATGATGAAGATATATCCAAGCGAATTATTATATATAATACAATATACAATAGATCAGATGAATATACAGCTATAGATATAGATTGCTTAACCAGTGGATGTAATGAGAAATGTATAGCGAAGAATGGAACATGGATTCCTGATCAAGGCAAATGTATTATTCCTGTTGTGTTAAAAGAGTTTTGTATAAGAATAATGAAAACAGAAGATGGTAAATGGATATGGGATTCAGGTAATGATGATGATGATGAGTATATATTTATTATTTATTATTTATACTATAGTGATGATAAGAATAATATAAAAGCGAATAATAAAGATGGTTATAAGTGGAGGAATAAAGATAAAGGTGGATGTAGATATGATAAAATGAAAGATGAAATGTCACCATCTTTTTATGGTTTAACTGATCATAGAAACAGTGTATTAATCAGATTAAGGGAAACTACAGATCCTTATTCAATATGTGATGATTTAACTAAAGGTTGTACTTCTATGAATAATGATACAACTGCTAATTGTTTTGGAGTTTCATTAAAGTCAAATATTTATACAGGTGCAGTTATATTCGCATTTGGATTATTTGCTTCGCTTGTAATTGCTTTATGTTTTGTGTTTAAAGTAAAGTCAACAACTGTTCCTGATACTGATATAGAAGTGTCTGTTTTGTCAGTTTTTCAATTATCACAAAAGAATTAAAAAAGAAAATAATGATATTATACTTGTGTTTTATATATTATTATTATTATTATTATTATAAACTAGCTTCAGTAAATCTTTTATTTGTTATTTTATTTATCATGTTTTATTATATTGTTGTTGTTGTTGTTTATAATTGATACATAATAACTCTTAAATGTTTATTTGGATGGTTTTCTACCATTTCATTACACAATTCTTGTTTTTTCACTATCTTATTTCCATAGAGAGATACTTCAATTAATAAGGGACAATGATAAATATTTTTAATTAACTGCTTTACACAATAATCTGTTAATACACATTTTGAAAAATATAAATATTTTAATCTAGTTACTAAATGAATATTATTACAAAAACTATCAAATCCAATTCTAGTAATATTATTTGCAGATGAATCAAAAGATTCTAATAAAGGAATATATCTAAATGAATTACAAACATAAATCAATCCATTATCATCTATTTCATTGTTAGAGATATCTAATCTCTTAATATTAGAAAAGAAATAAAAATTATCACACAAATATTCCAGCTCATTATAATAAAATGAAATATCATGAAGATTCATATCTCTTAACACTATTTCACATTCTCTTTCAACTCTTGATAATGCATTATCAATAATTCTTTCTATTCAATAATAAATAATATTATTTTTTAATACTTGTTCTTTTGTTTAATGGATGGTGACAAGTGTAATAATAATCATTATACTTTAATAATTCAACTAATCTATTACTTTTATAAATACTCTGATTATCACTATTATCTAAATCTAATTCCATTCTTACTTCTTCATATATCATCTTATTACCTAATAATCCATTGATTACACTTTCATATTTTTTGTATTCTTCTTTTAAAGTCACATTACTTATATTGGATAAGGTTACATACTTATAAACTGATAAATAATTAAATAATTCAGGAATATTCTCTAAAATTGTATGAATAAATAATCCTAACATCACTCTTCCTGCTTTTTGAGTATTATTTGTTGATAGAAGTTCGCTATTTAGGTAATCTGCTAAGAATACCTTGCCTTTTGTACTGTACAGTATATTTGATGGTTTTAAATCAGCATTCCACACTCCTATCTTTTCTAATTCGATTACAGTGCTGATTGCTGTTTTGATTACTTGTTCTTTTTCTTCGTCAGACACCTTAAGCGATTCTAGTTGATCTTTTAGATTATACTTTGTTTTTCTGGAGGTAATGCATATCCGGTTTTTATCAGCGTAACATATACTTTGTTCTAAAATATGAGGGAATGTACAATAGTTAAGTATTTTCCTTTGTTCATTATATACATACACTTTTTCGTAGGGGATAAGATCGGCATCGAATATCGTTTTATTTATATTGACTTGGCTGTGATTTTTAGCTTCTCTAGACTTTTTCTTCATTATCACAATTGAAATACATTTTAATACACAAAATACATGTATATGTTTCAATTTAAATTTTAAAATATAAAAAGTGAAATCTAATGAATGGAAATGCTATATCTGATTTATTATCTCACATTGAAGAGTTGAATGGTGGAGAATTCTTTGAATCAAGCAGAGACCTATGTAGTTTAGTATTATCTCACTTCTCTAAAGATAATGAATTGGAACTTGATTTAAAAATAATAGCCATGAAATTATATGGAGATTCAGTATATGGACTTGAAGAGTATGAAAGATCTTTAGTATTTTGAAATAATCCTTACTATTTACTTAGTCGATATATGAAGAGGCATTAGCATTGCATGTTAATATTCATGGAGGAGAAGAGAATAACAGAGAAAGAAATATCAGTCATAATCTAGCATTTTGTATTTATAAAAGCTGCAAGAGAATAGGAGGAGAAGAATACTTAGAAAAAGCATTACGTTATGTATTAGTACTATATTATCAATAAATAGCTGGAAGGAATACCTGAGAATCTAAGAAATCTGAATGAAAGAAATGCAATGATTAATATTTACCAACATTTCCATAACAAAGAGAGTTTATGTAGTGAATGTCAATCTTTATTGGATATTAATCCTTATTGTTTAGAAGTAGTGAAGAAATTACTGTATTTAAATCCAGAAGCATAGTATATATATATATATATAATATTATTATTATATAGTGAATCAATTATAACACTCTATTCAAATAACAATAATTCAACAACAATTTTACAAAGTGAAATATTTATAAAATTATTAAATATTGAATATTTAATATTGAATCAAGATATAAAAGGAGTAATCAATGTCATAAAGGAATTATTAAATGATTATCCAAACTGTACTTATTTAATGTCAATATTAGCTAAATGTTATTATAATATTGATAATATTTATGATAGTTACAGTTTATTAAAACAAATACATATTAAAGAACCATTAAATATTGATGTAATGGATTTGTATGCATTAATATTGAAATCTTATAATAATAACAAATCTACTTATTATGAATTAGAAAAGTATATATAATTAATTCTATTATATGTATCTAATAGTTTATCACAGTATTATATGAAATATTGCCCAAATAAATGCCAAACTTGGGGAATTCGTAGTTTAATCGAAAATTCCAATAATGAAAATGGGGATGATGAAAGTCTAGAATATATCGACCAAGCACTGTTCATCAATAAAGATTATTCATTTGGTTATATCATAAAAGCATCAATTCTGAATAATATGAAGAGATTTAATGATTCAATTACTTGTTATTGGATTAGCTTTAGTCTTGCTAATGATTTGTATGATTTAGAGAGAATTATTAATTGCTATATTCTACTGAAGCAATATGACGAAGCTAATTGTATAACCGATGAAATTGAGAGAATCATACCACAGAATTCACATTATTGTAATAGTCATTTATTGTATTTGAAAGGTAAAATAATGATTAATAATCCTGAAATATTCTATGAAGATGCGAAACAGGTGTTTATAAAGTGTTTAGATGTAGATGATGAGAATATATTGGCAATGGTTGAATTAGCTAAAATATATATGACTTGTGGTAATTATAGTGAGGCATTGAAATTATTAAGTGTTGTTTGTAGTAAGAAACCATGTGAAGATGTGATGTTGCAATATGCTAAGTGTTTGAGTCAATGTGAAGAAAAAGACAAAGCTATATTGATATACCATAAAATATTGAAGTATATATATATATATATATATATATATATATTATAATAGAGATAATCCTATGAATAGTGAAGCTGATAATGAATTAAAGTCGATAAATGAGCTAAGAATTGATTATTATTAAAATGATTGTTTAAATGATTGTATTCATTTACAAATAAAACCAATAACAAAACATAATTAAACAAATTAATATTACATACTAAATAATAACAGAATTTTGAGATTTGAACTAAAATGTCATAGCTGTCTATAAGTGATCGATTGTATTGGTGTGAATCATCATTCAATATCAAAATAAATTAGATTAGGTGAAAAGAACTAACGTTTAGTTATAGATTCTCTCAATATCAGTTCTAATACACCATTACTCTTGATTTTGACGTAAATGATGACCCCCTCCAATATACTCTATCACTTCCTTCTTATTCTAAACAACTACTCTATTTAAGTTCAATTCTTTCAATTCTGTCATTCTTTAGCAGGTAATTTAATTATATATTATATAGTAATTAATAATTATCTTCATATTGTATGTAATTTCTTGGTTTTCATTGATATTTTGTAATGATGTCTAGAAACTCATCCTTATCTTGTTCTTTTCCTACAGACTATAATACGCTTACTTATTTTTACTTTTATGTAATAATTTCACTATTTCACTATTTTCACATGAAGATATTAAAAAAATCATTTCTAAAAAAATGATAGAAACTTTTGTTTCTACGATTATATTTTTTGATCTAAAATGTTGATAGAAGATTCGACTCCTTATTCATATAGTTTTCCATAAATATATGGATTTGTTGAGTTCATTACCTTGTTATATACTTGTCTCATTTCAAATATTGAAACGGATATATTGAGTTTAAAAATGAAATCTTTCAAGTTAATCATCTTCATTGCATGTTTCCATTGCATATTCAGCTTACATGTATCATTGCTAGACCGTAGCAAGTTAGCGCCTGTGAATAGAAGACATCAACTATTGAAAATTCTGTCTGCTCCGAAATATGTGAGAGATACTAGTTCACCATTGATAAAAGTAACTGATTTTGGAGGTGATCCTAGTGGAGAGAAAGATAGCACTGATGCTTTCAAAAAAGCCGTAGCTGAATTATTAAGTCGAAAAAAGTACAATTGTACAATGGCTGATGGAATCAATGATTTGGGAGGTGCTGTAATCGATTTAGAAGGTGGAAACTACACAATCTCTGATACAATTCTCTTCCCTTACTTTTATGGAAATTATCAACTAAAAGATGGTTCAATTCGTGCTTCTTTAAGTTTTCCAAGTGATAAATTTATGTTACAATTTGGTGGTGATGTAGAATGTCAAAATCCTCAAGGATCATGCATTCAAAACATAGCAATCAGTCACTTATTTATTGATGGAAGTCACATAGCTTCAGGTTTAATAAAAATCAGTAAAACAATGGGTAGTTCTTTAGGTCCACAATTATTCTTCACAGGCTTATAATAAATATGGTTTATATTTAGATGGTGGACATGAATCAATGTTACATCAAGCATGGTTTGGTTCATATTATTACTCAACACGTTTAAATAATGGTACTGCAATATCAATACATGGAAATGATCATTATATAACAGATACAATTGTATTTAGAGCATATACTGGTATGGAGGTATATAATGAAGCAACTGTTATAAATGGATTTCATTCTTGGAATGATGTTACTGAATATGGATTAATTATTCGTACTAGGTATTTAAGAATGACAAATTCATATATTGATTATGCTAGAATGAAATTAGAAGGAGATATTGATCATGTTATTTTGGAAAATACATTTTTCTTAGAAGGAACATTAGTATTAGAACCACATAGTCAAACTGCAAGCATGTCAAAATTTCTTCATGTTTAATTCTGATTATCAAAATAATGGTCATGAAAAAGGCGTTTCAGTCATATATTCTCAAAAGTATGGTAAATACACAACAATTCGAAATGTAAAGATAGAGAATGTATTTCATACTAATAGAGACTTAATAAGAATGACAAAAGTGAAGTTAACAAAGAAAGCAAACAAATGCAACAAGTTGGATATTTGATTTATCCAATAAGCTAGTATTTAATCGAATTGGAAATGTTCATTATTCAATTCAAAATGAAGAAAACAAATTTGTTCAATCGTATATAAAACCATTTGAAAAAGACAGTATGAAAGTAGAGATAATAACATCTGAGCCAGTAACTGGAACAATATTCTTAACAGTTGATGAAAATAATGATGATTAAACATTTAATAAATATTTACAATTCTTCTTCATAATGTATTGTGTATTATTAACTATAAAAATGATAGTAATTTAATTTTCATTTCTCTTCAATTTCTAAGTTATTTAGATTAAATCCACGCTATTTTAATAAAAATAACCTAATCTAATATTAAATAATATCTACTTATCAATAGTAATATGCAATTAAATAAGAAATTTCATATTAATAAAGAAACTAATTTTCACCCCTTATTTTTTTATTTTGAAAAGTGAAAGCTTAATATTTCTTAAGAAACATAATGATAAAGTTGTCATAGTCATACTTACACAAAAGTACAGAATTATAATATAATTCATATACCAAGCAAAGAAAAAACAATCGAATAAATTATATTTATTATTTTTGTTTAGATCGATAGAAAGATAGATTACTAATATGTAAGCTTTAAGGAAGTGTGTAAAGAGCATATCATTCACGATCTTTAGTTTCACGGATTTTTCTCAAAGATTCAAGTTTTCTGTTGAACGTAGATGGAAGGGCGTATATACCTAAAAAAGATAAGACATTATCTGGTAATCATCAAATAGGCATGCTCCTTTAGTCATCAACTATGGTCAAGCAGTAGAGGATAAATATAGTGCTGGTAGAACTAATGTTTGTATTAACAATAATATTAATAAATCTCGTATATCAATATCCATTTGAATTTTAATCTTTTTGTAAAAAATCATATATTGACAAGAAATACCTATCACCTCTCCTATACTTACACAATAATAATATAATCCTTAATAGTAAGTAATGACAAAGCCTATCTTATGATAATCATGTTTTTGAGATAGTATTTGTAGTATACTAATAATTAGACACAATTTAAGAGCCTTTCTACTTCATTGTCTTTGATGACTTTTGTTAGTGTTTATATTTACTTTTAATTCATAATCTTTTGTTTTATGCCGTTGGGAGATAAATGGGTTTTAGATTACGTTGAAGTTATAAACCATTTGATAGTATACCATTCTTTGAAAAACCCATTTGACCATCGGTTAATGCACTTTTTAATTTTCTGATATTCAAATTTTATGCTTAATAATGATTAATACAATTATACTACGAAGTTATATTATATTATAAAAGAGAAATAATTCTTCAAAGAAAAACAAACAAGCTTTTTGGCTTGATAATTTTCATTATCATTTTTCATTAAATTTATGACTGAAATAAGTCTACTGTCTGACACATCAAGCGAAGTAAGGAGATTATATGAAGATGGAAAGTTAGAAGATTAGATTTCATTTTTTCAGCAGCTTACTGAAATTATGTATTGAAGTTTAAAACTAATGATAAATATATATGTATCAAATGTAGTAATCAATAGAAATATAATGTTAAAACTGTAAAGCCATAATAGGGCATATGATGATTCATCATAACTACAAAGATCCAGTTGATAGCAAAATAAATGTGGAAGATATAGAAGAAAATTTATTTTAGTTTATTGCTTAACTAACAAGCCCGCTGTCGAATTAGTTTTTAATAAAACCCTTTTATCTCTCAACGGCGTACAACAGTATTTTTTCGAAAGCATTAAAAAAAATGGATTATATCCTAGTGAATCATAATATAAAAGATTATTATTTATATTATCTACAACTAGTGCTACCCAGTGTCCTATTTCATCAGGATTTGCTGTAGTAGTTAATGTATTTATTATAATGCCCCATCTATCTTTTTGATGTATTATTTGTATTACTAATTCATCCCAACGAAATACACCATGAAATTTACCGTAGATTATTTATGATAATCTCTAATTGTGTTTGCTAAGAATAAATTCTGATCCATTATCTGTTTGCATGATTTTAGGTATACCAAATATTCCACATTGCTAAGTATCAACTTTATTTTTTAATATATAATTAGCTATATTAGTTTAGTAATTAACTGTACTTTCCTTCCCTTTCGATTTTTTAAAATAATTTAAAATTGAAACGACTATTTTTCTTATTATTTATGAATGGATGAAACGAGAGTATGATGCTATATATGATTAATAGAATAATGATTATTTTGAGTTTCTTAAATCAATCACAAAAGGTACTGATGAATTGATCGATTTAGTAACAGATAGTGAAGAAGAAAATGTAGCGCATATTAGTCCAAAGAATAGCAATACAACAGGTAAATTAGAAAATGAGATTAATATCAAACAAAAAAGAAAGAGAAGAAAGAAATGTGGTAGAAAGACAATAAAATCAGTTACAATTGATCAACCACTTTATCGTGATTATTTCCTATCAAATAAAGAGTTTGCAGATAGTTATATAAAGTTAAGTATTTCAAATTATGTAGAACCAGTAGTTAATGATGTATTTTTGAATACTATCAATTAATATATTATTAGTTAATACCAATTCCAGATAAAGATGAGCCAATATTAGAATGTCAAGGAGTATATCGCAATTTAATGAGTAAAGAGAATGATTTTTGTGATGGAATATATACAAGCTTTATTCTCAAATCTGTATTTTTTTATATCTCATGATATTGTATGTTTATATTAATAATAGAAAAATTATTTTAATCAAATAAATGATGAAGAAATAACAGAAATAAACTGTAAGAAAAGTAGAGAAGAATTTGAAGAGTATATGAAATTTGTAAAGAATGACTATTATGAATTATACGATCGATTTTCACTCTTACAGAATAACGGCGAAGACAGATTAACACAAAAATATATAGAATTTGTATATTATATATAAATATAAATGATTAGAAAGTATTGATGAAGAAAGAGAGATTGAATATAAAAGTAATAAGTCAAGAGTATATTATATAACCAATATATTATCATTTTTTAGTGAATTAAACTATCAAATACAACGTACAATTGATAATAACAGCAAAATGGTGTTTGGCGTATATATAAATATGTGTATGTAATATATTTAATAGAATATGAGAGATATTAGTGATGATTTGTGTAATGCAATTAGAGGTGATGGTGTTGAGGAGGAAAAAATACATCCAAAGAGCTGTGTTTATTCTATCGATTCTGTAATAAAATATCTTAAAGCTAGTAAATATTTTTTTATATATAATTATAATTAAATAGATAAACTTGATGAATATAATGAAATGTATCATAAAAAGTTAACAGTAATAAATGTATGTATATAATTCATCACATATAACTGATTAATAGATTGAGAATATTTACATTCCACCAACATTTGAATATTATAGGAATTACAATTCATTAAGAAGAAATTTTGAAAAACAAATAATAGATAACAACATAAGTGCAATTAATATAGAATCGTATAAAGAAATAAATGTATATATAATTATTTTTATATTATTTTTGTGAATAGAATCAGGTAAAAATCAACGATATTGAAGAATCGTTAGATGAAGATGATAAAGTTGAATATGGAAAAAGAAAAGAGATTTTCAATTATTCACCAATAAGTTCTGATGAAGAGAAGGAAATAGATAATAATAAAGTGAATATGAATGAAGAATTAGAGGAAGAGCAGATATTTAGTAGTGATGATGATGATGATGATGATGATGATGATGAAGAGGAAAAACAACAACAACAACAACAACACAATAAGAACGAGAATTACTTCAATAATCAAAACTATCATTTTACTCATGATTTGAATGGAATGGAAGTAGAATATGATAATGAAGATATAGAAGATAAGAATAGTATTGTTACAAAGAATAGAATTGATGTAATAGCAGATGTTTTGTATAATGAAATAAAGAACACTTATATTCCATACACATATTATAATCCAATTAGTTTTGAACTTTCAATTGGTGATATTTATAATCAATTGATAAACAGTATATATATTATATTATAATGAAAATAGAAAAACTAAAACCATATAATCAGATATATACACATAATAGAAAAATACACTTTGGTATTAGTAAACAAGATTATACACTTGTTGAAAAGAGTGCAATTAAAAGTATGAATGAGAATATATTCTGTTTGAAATGTGGTTCTTATGTTTCATCGGGTAAGGAGCTTGAACATCTTAACAACGATATGATTCGTAATAATTGCCTGAATAATATCAAATATAGGAATAGTAATAGTAATATATTAGATTTTGAAAGGCAAATAATACACAAAAATGTAATGTCAGTTGGTGGATGTTTATCAAAAGATAATACAATAATTGATGAAGTAATAAAAGTTGATAATTTAAAAAATATTGATCCAATATGTGAGATATGTAATAAAAAGTTTGATCAAAGTTGGGATTCTGATATAGTTGATAATGTTTATACAAAAATGATTATCATTGAAGATGAAAGATTAGTGTTTTATCACAGTGATTGTTTTGAAGTTATGAATGTGATTAAATATAAAAGAAAAAGTATTGAGAATAGTTCAAACAATAATGATGATGACTTATTTAGTCTTTTTGAAGATAATGGTGATAATGAGGGAAACTATTCTGAGAAAAAGACAAGGTTATAGCAGATCTACATTATTATAATTATTTATATGAAATATATTGAGTTATCTTGATATTGACCAAAATTAAACTCATTTTCTGTATTTGGTATTTTTTCCATAAATTTTCTTATTTCTTTAGAATATCTATCCTCTTTACCTTTTTCTTCACCTTCAATATACATTGGTATTAATTCTTCAACACAACCATTTTGTCTCAACTTACATCTAAATATAGTTACGTTACTCAGCATTTTTAATATAAATGACGATTTATAAAGTATAGGCAATCTATGAAAAACTAATCTATATTGAATATAATTGAATTCATATCTTTTAAGAAAATTTATAACATTATCAAACTCTTTTGAAGGATAAATTAGATAAAATGATGTAGTTTCATCTCCTCCTTTCTTTTACAATCTCTGAACATCTTTTAATCATCATTTCTATATCAGCTGTTGTTTGATAATAGGATTTAAACTTTTCTGTATTTTTTGGTATAGGGAGTATTGCATTTAATTGTATTGGATGATAAATATGGAGGATTTAATGTCTAAATTCAGTAAAATATTGATATAAATACTATTATATCAATATGATTTGGTAAAAACGATTTAATTTCATTTAAAGGGTGTGATATATCATATAATGCTATATGTGTTCTATTTGATATTCCATTTATGATAGAATTCCTTAAAGCTTTCTGCAATACATCTTTTTGAAAATCAAGTTGATAAATATGAATATTTGAGTAGAATAATGCTAATGCAATTGATACAGTTCCTACTCCACAACACAGATCAACTAGTGTGATAGGGTTCTCTTCATATTTTGTCACATTTGCTGCTAGAGAGGTTGTATCTGAATTTGTTCTATATCCATCTTTTGATTGTAGAGTAAATATCTTTTGTCCATATATTGTACATAAATCTTCGTTTTCTGATGGTAATAATAAAGTATTCGACAATAATTGCTTAATTTGCCTAATATGCATAAATAATAAATACCTATATACTTTATTCCATAATTGTATTGCGATAAACTAATTGATTTACATTTATATGCTGACTTTAAGAAATTGAATTGAAAATCAAGTTTCTTTTGTAATATTTTGTTCATTTATTCTTTGAAACAGTTATTATTTGTTACTATTATAAAATAATATATATATATATAATGCGTAATAAATGATTTATCAGAATAATGAAAATATATTCGTTTTGAAATTTATAAAAACTCAAATTACAAGACATACAGTTAGTTTAAACATTAATTAATTTGTTTCACGAGATTTTTTTGAGTGATAATATATAGATGTAGTCTCTCTCATGATTTCTCTAATAGCCATTGTTGCATAACAACCTGGATTCAAGGAAAAAGTGATTCGAAGTGCCTTGTATTTGTTATTATTAAAAATTGTTGAAGGTTTTTCTGGTAATTCTACTCCTTTTATTCTATCTACATCTGTCTCTACAAATTGTTGATTTGGATTATCTTATATCAAATTAAATAAACTATTAAATAATAAATCGCAAAAAAATGAAAAAAAGGATATATAATAATAGAATTGGTATGAAAAATCACTAGGTTTTACTAATCCAAATCTATATTGCTTTTCTATTCTTCATTTCTATATCTACACTTCTTCTCCAGTCATTTTCATTTATCTCACACTCATCTAATATTTCTTTATAGTAATCTTGTATTAATGGTGGAATAACAGTTTCATTTGTGGGTAATGGAATAACCATATTATAAATTGAATATAAACCACTATCTAATATTTCTTTTGTAACTATTTGTAGTTTATTGATTTTATTGAATATCAAATCTCCTTCTTTTAATTCTGTACCAAAATGTGAGAATCTGTAACTTAATAGTCTATTAAACATATAACTTTGTAAAGCATGAAATAATCTATACAAATTAAAACATTTTTAACAAAATACAATAACCTATTGAGATATGGTAATGCATCAAAAGCTTTGTTATAATTGTTGTTACTTTCAGATAATACAGTCAATAACAGTCTTTCTCTATAATAGTCTTTATTATCTGGTAGAATCTACCATGTGAATAAATAAATAAATAAATAAATAAATACAGATAAAGATTCTTTAGCATTTTCAGTTTCAACAAATATTCTCAATGCTTCATTATATTTTTCATCAGTCATAACATTATGTGGAGATAAATATTGTCTTACTAATTCTTTTATATTATTCTCAACTAATAATTTACCTAAGTAATGTGATGGACATCTATAAGTTCCAAATCTTTGTAATCCATAATAATTCAAAAAACCTTTCTCTTTGAAATTTTCTAAGTTCTTTATTATATTTTCATTATTTAGATCACATACTAATTTGTCTGTGTTTTTATTTTGATTTTTTTCTTTAATATCTCTTATAATGATTGTGAAATTATTTCCTTTATGATGACCTAATTTGATTGGTTTATCAACATATTCACAATTTCCAGTTTCAATTTCTAAATATTCAATATTATATTATAAATACTTTGTATATGACTTTTTGCCCATGACAATTTCTCTTCTCTTATTCTTTTTATTGTTATATATTGATGTGTTACTCCTCTCCTATCTTTTGTACCATAATAAGAAATATCACTGTTTCTTACTTTCAGTTTTTGTCTTAGCCAATGACAAGCTGATATTGTATCAATATTCCTCTATTTCAAAACATATATGAAGTTTTATGCTATACTTTAAACAAAACAAATTTCAAATATCCTTTTGCTTTTACTGAACTTCTATTTCTTGTATCAAATTTTGTTTCATTCTCTGGTTGTGGACATGATGTTTTTCTTATTCTTAACACTTTAGTTGCTGGATCTGTATCAGATATAAAAGTTTTGAAATTGAATCTAATGATTTGATGAATCTACAAAAGATTATATAATTAGTGATACTTTGGTTCTTATTTCTTTGTTTTCCTGTTTTATATTCAATATAAATATGTTATCATCTGTATAGAATCTCAAAAACTGTTTATAATCCTCTTCATTCATGTAATTAGATAACAATGATATTCCTTCTAACGATAATTCTTTTACATCTTTCATTACTTTGGTTTCTATGTTATGATGCGATAAATTTGTAAGTTTAGCTATATTCCCAAATTCATCAATCTCTCTAACTATGAAATCTGCATGAATATGTTTCAATAAACCAGTTAATGGAGTATTGCTAGATAAATAGCTAAATATATAACTACATTAAAATACTGCTCAATTCCAACATCTGTTTCATTATTTATAGGACCACATGTAATTATGCTCCTTTTTGTTATAAATTTCGATGTTCTTCTAACCACATATTTCAGATTTTGCATGATTTTAATTCTTTTAAACAAGCTTGGCTTGATTTTTAAATTTTTAGTCTCTTCTATTGAATGATAAATGACTGTAGTGGAAGTATAAATATTTTATTTTATTTTATTAGGATAATTTAAACTCGTTAGATTTAATTAATGATGATTTTGAAGATTCATTTGGCTCAAGTAAGTCTAAACACAGCTTTGAGCAAGAATCTAGTGTAAATAAAGTGGTAAATACTATAATCTCTAAACAAGTTATGAGAAAAGCTAAAAAGAAGAGATTATTACCAAAGAAAAGTATATTTCGTCATTACTATATCATACATAGAAGTAATTGAATATAAATATGCTGATATTAAACCGAAATTAGAAGTGAAAAAAGAAAAAGAAGCTGTAAAATCAATTCCTCCAAAACCAAAGGTTACTCAACCAATTCCTTCAAAACCAATTCCTTCAAAACCAATAGTTAGTCGTGAAGTATATTAAATATTTTATAAAATGAATAGATAGTACTTGATCAAGACGCTTGGAAAAAAGGAAGAGAAATAGCTAAAGAGAAAAACAAAATACTAAAAGAAAGAGAAAAGAAAGAGAAAAAAATGACAGTTAAAGAAATAAATGACAAACACAGAGAAGAATTTCATCATATAAAGAAAGATGAACCAACAATAAATATTCATGGAATTTTTATGAAAAGTAAAGAAGAGAAAAGAATAAAAAAACAAAAGGTGAATGACAAAAAGAAGAAGAATAAGATAATGATAACAAAGCAACTACAAAAACTGTCAAATCCCACAGAATTAGAAGAAGAAGAACAACAACAACAGCAACAGGATGTAATAAGTGATAATAATGTAATAGATAATCAAGAATATTCATTAGAAGATGATGATGATGATGATATATATTGAATGAAGAATTTTTCATGAATGAATTGAAATATGATGAACTAAAACAAAATACAGAAAAAGAATCTAAATTAATTAATTTAATAAATGAAAAGATCCAAGAAATTATTTCTCAAGATAATAATAATAATGACAATGTATTACCTCCTTCACCACCTCCATTATCACAATTATCCTCTGCAAACAATACTCAAACATTACCTCCATCTCCTCCTACAAATAATACTTCACAAATAGAATCTGATAATCAACCTGAAAAGAAAAAAAGGAAAGTTATAAAAATGAAAAGTAAAGTATACAAAGATGATATTGTGTATGATGTCCAAATCGGAGTTGAATCATGGAATAATAATAACACTCCGCATTCTCCATATAGATATCAGCAACCAATTATTGATCCTAATTTAATTACAGAGAAAAATGATATACCAATTATTCAATATACTTCACCAAGAAAATTGAAGAATAAAGATATTTATATTGAACAATCCTCCTATGATAATAGTGATATTATATCACATGAATCATCTATTTTATCCAATAAAGATAATCTTCTTACACCTACATCTCAGCCAGTTACACCTCTTAATGTATAATTATTATTTATTTATTTTTTATAGAGACCAAATGAAGTTAATGTTGATGATGATTCTCATTCATTAGAATCAACACCAAAAGAAAAGATTCAATATAAATTATTTCCATCAGATAGTGAAGATAATAATGAAAAAGGAAATCCATTATTGAAAGTGAAAGTTCCAACAATAGCACAAAGAATAAATGAAATTGTAGAAAGAAAGATGAAAAGAGAAAGAGAAATACAGGAAATGAAAGAAAAAATGGAATTAGAATCATTAAAACAAACAGAAACACAACCAGAAAAAAAGAAAAAGGAAAACGAATTGAGTGAATCTATTCCTTTATCCATAAATGAAGTTGTTTCTCCGCCTCTTCCTCAAGAATCGTCTATTAAGAAAGAATCTCCATTATCAGAATCAATATCTTCGAATAATAACAAAGAAATAAAAACATATAGTAATTTGACAACTCAAAATGTAGTTGAAGTTAATACTATACCTTCTTCTAATACTAATCAATTTATAATCTATGATAAAACACAACCACCACCACAAGAACAACAGTTTCAACAGAATCAATCTGATTTGTTTCTTAGACCATCAAAATGTCCAATTGTATTACCAACATATTATGTATATATTGTGTTCATTATATAAATATTTATAGCCAGGAGTTATAAAAACAAATCCCAATTTTGTATTAGATTATCATCCTGAAAATGATGTAAAGGATGATGATAAAAGTTCATATACAAGTTGTACATCTCGTTCTTCATATTCAAGTAGGTCTTCCTCCTATTCATCTTCAGGTTCATCATCCTCTTATTCTTCCTCATCATCATCTTCAAGTTCTTCAGAGTATTCATCAGAATCAGAATTAGAAGACAAATTAACAGAATTACCAAAAAAAACAGTGAAATTTGAGGATACTTTCATTGATGATTTTTCACAAAGTGGTGGAACAGTAAACAAATCTGATATTCATAAATCCACTGATTTATTTACTGATTCATTTGCAAATACTTTTGAAGATTCTACAAAAAAAAGAACTGAATCAACATTTACTGACGATTTTGATAATACTCCAATTAGTTCAGCAAGAAATAGACAAAGAACAGAATCAACTTTTGTGGATGATTTTGATATAAGTCCTAAACAATCTGCAAGGAATCGATCAACAACAGAAATGTCATTTATTGATGATTTTGATATTGATGATAATAATACTAAAGTTAAAGAAACAAAAAGTATAGTTTCAACTTTTATTGAATCATATGATGATAATACTTTTGCTGATACATTTGATAGTACAAATTATTCAAACATTTTCCACAGAAGAACAGAAGAATCAATCCCTGAAGATTTAAATGAAAGTGGAAATTCAGTTAGTAAAGATAAACATGACAATGAAATAGATGATGAAATACCAGAAGAGACATTTGCTGATACTACTTTTAACTCATCATTTACGAAATCAAAACAGAATAATCAAATACCAGATGAAATAGAAGATGATTCATTTCACAATTCAACTTTTGCATCTAATGTAAAAACATCAAATAATAAGAATGAAGAAATTGATGATGAAATTCCCAATGATAGCTTCAATGATTCAACCACTTTTACATCAACTACAAAACCACAAAGACAAACTAATGAAGTACCTGATGATATTGAAGAAGATTTTAATGAAGAATCAACATCCAAGCCTGAAGAAAAACCAAAAGCAGAAGAAATAGAAGATAGTCTAACAACTACATTTGATACATTTAAATCTACATCTCCTAAAATAGATAATAATACAATACCAGATGATATTAGTAATGATACATTCCAAGATACATTTATGTCTAATTCTACAAAGAATAGATCACCAAAATTAGAGTCAGATATTGTAGAAGAAGTACTTGATGATTCATTTGAGAATTCAGGTTTAAGTAATTCAAATAGAAAGAAGAATAATGAAGAAAATGTAGATGATAATATAGAAGATGACTTTGATGAAGAATTTGATGATGATTTCGACGATAATAAGGATAAACAACAACCTCCACCACCTGAAATACAAGATTCATTCTCATTATCAGCATCACAATCTCCAAGAGTTGAAAAACCTGAAAGTGTTGTTGATTCATTTGAAAATTCATCGTCATCATCAAAGTCTAAAAAGAAAAAGAATACTCCAGAAGCTGATAGTATTTCTGACTCATTTGTTGACTCATTTGTTGAATCATTTTCTGTTTCTCATTCAAAATCTCATTCTCCTCGAATCCCTGAAACTATACCAGATGAATCTATAGAAGATTCATTTGAAAATTCACAGAATGAAGATAATAAGAAACAGAATAATAGCATTATTAATGAAATAGAAGATTCATTTGCCAATTCTGAATCACAATCATCCAAGAAACAGAATCCTGAAGAAGTAGAAAATGATATGTCTGATTTCATTGCTGATTCATTTTCTAACTCCAGATCAAAATCTCAATCACCAAGATTAACTAGAAGTAAGAATGAGTCCATTGTAGATGATTTTGAGAACTCTACGCCAAATGAAAATAACAAAACAGAGATAGAAGATGATTTTGAAAACTCAATACCAAACGAAAATAATAATGATAAGAATGAGATAGAAGATGATTTTGAAAACTCTTCACAAAATGATAATAATGATAAGAATGAGATAGAAGATGATTTTGAAAACTCTTCACAAAATGAAAATAATAATAAAACTGATTTTGTTAATGATATTGAAAATGATTCAAAATCAAAAATAACATCTGATTTCAGTGATGATACATTTGATAGTGGTTCATTTAATAGTTTACATTCGACAACGAAAAAAGAAAATCCTAAACAATCTACTCAACCAAAACCTAAACCTGTTAAATCAAAAACCAAAAATAAGGATAACAAGTCTGATTTTGAGGAAGAATTTTCAGATTCATTTACTACTAGTTTTCAATCAGCTAGTTCTACAGATACATCTCATAGTTATGAGAGATTACATGAAGAATTAAAAGAGAAAAGAAGAAAAGAAAAAGAAGCAAAAAAAGAATTATTGAGATTGGCAATTGAAAAAGTTGATTTACATATATCTCTCTACAGAAAGAAGTTAGATGCTAAGAAAGCACAATTAGAAGAATTAAAGAAGATACCTATTCATATTTCGACTGATAGTTTTGATTTGTCATTTCCACATAATGAAATTGATGAGTATGTTAAAGAAACAAAAAATGTAAAACCTAAAACATCAAAACCTAAGCAAGATACAAAATTCGATTCGTCTAAATCAAAATCCTTTAGTAATTCATTTAGTGATTATTTTAATGACAATTCAAAGAGTGTAGTAAGTTCAAAGAAAGACGATGATTTTGAAAATGAGGAATTCTCTGATGATTTTGATGATAAACAATCTGAACAAAAGAGTGATGAAATATCAGATGATTTTAATGATACAGACGATTTTGATGTATTAGAAACACTAAAGAAAGAAGAAGAAGAAAATACAATTAAAGATAGTTTTGATGAAAAACCAATAGCGAAGTCACTAACATCGTCACCAAGAGTAAATGAAATTAGAGATGAAATTGAGGATGAAATTGATAATAGCAATAATACACCAGCAGATGATGATACATTTGAAGATACTTTTAGTGACCAATCAATAGGTGTAAAACCAATAACTAATAAAAAGATAATCTAAAGCTTACCAACAAATTGGATGAAATAGAAGATACTTTTGAAGAATCAAATGCTAATTCTCTTAACAAAACAACAGAAATACCAACCAATGAAGTGCCAGATGAAATTATCGATGATACAACTCAGTTTGAAGATACATTTGGAGAAAGTACTAAACAATTATCACAACAAAATAAATTAGAACCGTTAGAAAATAAAACATCACCTAAAACAAATAGTGAAACAGCGCCAAAAGAGATAGTAGATGAAATATCTAATGATTTTGATGATACATTTGATGCAAGTGTTTCCAAGTCAAATAAATCAATGGAGAGAAGTAATAAGAATATCCCAGAGAATATTATTGAAGAATCAGTGTCTCATGAAAATTCAATTCCTACACCACCAGATACATCATTTCTCTCAAGTACATCATCAATAATGCCATTGAGAAGATCTCATAGAAAATATTCTCCATCACAAAGTATTAAACAAAGTAAATCTCAAGGAGAAAATGAATCAAACAATGATAAAGATAATAAAAACAACAAAGATGAAAGTACCAAAGAAATACCAAATGAAATTGATGATGATTTTGTTTCAATGAGTCATACATTTGATGATAGTACCAAACAGATTAAGATCGATAATGATAAAGGTAAGAAAGGAGTAGAATCAATAGAATCAGTTGGTGATATTCCAGATGAAATTCCCAATGAAAGTGTGACATTTATTGATACATTTGGAGATAATACAGACATATTTATTGAGAAACAGATGAATAAGGTTGATACCAAAGATAAAACATCTAAACTATCTGAGATTGAAGATAGTGAATTTTTGGATGATACATTTGACAATTCATCATCAGTATTCTCTCCTAAGCCACAATCATCAACAACAACAGACAAACTAAATCCCATCAAAGAAAAAGAAAATGATCATTCTGAAATAGTAGATGAAATAGAAGATGAAATTCCAGAAACTACAACAACAAAAGATGAATCTCCCAAAGTAGAAGAAAGTGTGAATTTTGAAGATACATTTGACAATTCATCATCGGTATTCTCTCCTAAACCACTTCCATTACCTTTATCATCATCAACAACAGACAAACTAAATCCCATCAAAGAAAAAGAAAATGATCATTCTGAAATAGTAGATGAAATAGAAGATGAAATTCCAGAAACTACAACAACAAAAGATGAATCTCCCAAAGTAGAAGAAAGTGTGAATTTTGAAGATACATTTGACAATTCATCATCAGTATTCTCTCCTAAGCCACAATCATCATCAACAACAGACAAACTAAATCCCATCAAAGAAAAAGAAAATGATCATTCTGAAATAGTAGATGAAATAGAAGATGAAATTCCAGAAACTACAACAACAAAAGATGAATCTCCCAAAGTAGAAGAAAGTGTGAATTTTGAAGATACATTTGACAATTCATCATCAGTATTCTCTCCTAAGCCACAATCATCATCAACAACAGACAAACTAAATCCCATCAAAGAAAAAGAAAATGATCATTCTGAAATAGTAGATGAAATAGAAGATGAAATTCCAGAAACTACAACAACAAAAGATGAATCTCCCAAAGTAGAAGAAAGTGTGAATTTTGAAGATACATTTGACAATTCATCATCAGTATTCTCTCCTAAGCCACAATCATCAACAACAACAGACAAACTAAATCCCATCAAAGAAAAAGAAAATGATCATTCTGAAATAGTAGATGAAATAGAAGATGAAATTCCAGAAACTACAACAACAAAAGATGAATCTCCCAAAGTAGAAGAAAGTGTGAATTTTGAAGATACATTTGACAATTCATCATCAGTATTCTCTCCTAAGCCACAATCATCAACAACAACAGACAAACTAAATCCCATCAAAGAAAAAGAAAATGATCATTCTGAAATAGTAGATGAAATAGAAGATGAAATTCCAGAAACTACAACAACAAAAGATGAATCTCCCAAAGTAGAAGAAAGTGTGAATTTTGAAGATACATTTGACAATTCATCATCAGTATTCTCTCCTAAACCACTTCCATTACCTTTATCATCATCAACAACAGACAAACTAAATCCCATCAAAGAAAAAGAAAATGATCATTCTGAAATAGTAGATGAAATAGAAGATGAAATTCCAGAAACTACAACAACAAAAGATGAATCTCCCAAAGTAGAAGAAAGTGTGAATTTTGAAGATACATTTGACAATTCATCATCAGTATTCTCTCCTAAGCCACAATCATCAACAACAACAGACAAACTAAATCCCATCAAAGAAAAAGAAAATGATCATTCTGAAATAGTAGATGAAATAGAAGATGAAATTCCAGAAACTACAACAACAAAAGATGAATCTCCCAAAGTAGAAGAAAGTGTGAATTTTGAAGATACATTTGACAATTCATCATCAGTATTCTCTCCTAAGCCACAATCATCAACAACAACAGACAAACTAAATCCCATCAAAGAAAAAGAAAATGATCATTCTGAAATAGTAGATGAAATAGAAGATGAAATTCCAGAAACTACAACAACAAAAGATGAATCTCCCAAAGTAGAAGAAAGTGTGAATTTTGAAGATACATTTGACAATTCATCATCAGTATTCTCTCCTAAGCCACAATCATCAACAACAACAGACAAACTAAATCCCATCAAAGAAAAAGAAAATGATCATTCTGAAATAGTAGATGAAATAGAAGATGAAATTCCAGAAACTACAACAACAAAAGATGAATCTCCCAAAGTAGAAGAAAGTGTGAATTTTGAAGATACATTTGACAATTCATCATCAGTATTCTCTCCTAAGCCACAATCATCAACAACAACAGACAAACTAAATCCCATCAAAGAAAAAGAAAATGATCATTCTGAAATAGTAGATGAAATAGAAGATGAAATTCCAGAAACTACAACAACAAAAGATGAATCTCCCAAAGTAGAAGAAAGTGTGAATTTTGAAGATACATTTGACAATTCATCATCAGTATTCTCTCCTAAGCCACAATCATCAACAACAACAGACAAACTAAATCCCATCAAAGAAAAAGAAAATGATCATTCTGAAATAGTAGATGAAATAGAAGATGAAATTCCAGAAACTACAACAACAAAAGATGAATCTCCCAAAGTAGAAGAAAGTGTGAATTTTGAAGATACATTTGACAATTCATCATCAGTATTCTCTCCTAAGCCACAATCATCAACAACAACAGACAAACTAAATCCCATCAAAGAAAAAGAAAATGATCATTCTGAAATAGTAGATGAAATAGAAGATGAAATTCCAGAAACTACAACAACAAAAGATGAATCTCCCAAAGTAGAAGAAAGTGTGAATTTTGAAGATACATTTGACAATTCATCATCAGTATTCTCTCCTAAACCACAATCATCAACAACAACAGACAAACTAAATCCCATCAAAGAAAAAGAAAATGATCATTCTGAAATAGTAGATGAAATAGAAGATGAAATTCCAGAAACTACAACAACAAAAGATGAATCTCCCAAAGTAGAAGAAAGTGTGAATTTTGAAGATACATTTGACAATTCATCATCGGTATTCTCTCCTAAACCACTTCCATTACCTTTATCATCATCAACAACAGACAAACTAAATCCCATCAAAGAGAATGAAGATGATCATAAAATAGAGTCTCCAAAAGAAGAAGAAGAAGAAAGTGTAAATTTTGAAGACACATTTGATGTTTCTACTACATTCTCACCAAAACCAACATCTAATAATAAAGAATCCAATAAAGAAGATATAATAGACGAAATTCCAGATGAAATACCAGATGAAGTTGATGATGATGATGATGATGATGATGATGATGAGAATGAAAAACCAAATGATGATGAAAACAAAAGTAAAGAAGATGATGATAAAAATAAAGATGATAAAGAAGAAGAAAATTCAAACCAAAACACTCAAAATCCAATAGACGATAAACTATTATCAAGAAAACTCAATCCACTTCCATCACTTCCAGAACTATCTAATCGAACATTACCATCTTTAAAACCTATTTCTAATATACCTCCACTTATAAATACCGAAGAACCAATCAATCAAGATAATGAAAAGCATAACGATGTTATATCTGTTGGTAGTTTAAATGAAAATGAAGATGATGATGATGAAAGTAGTTACATTGATAATATGGATGAAGAAGATATGTTTGAAAGTTCAGATTTTGCTTCTAACAATGGAACTCCTAATAATCATGATAGAGCTCATTTTGAAGGTAATTTATCTAAAGTTTCAGAGGTTGATGAAAATTCTAACATGAATGATAAAGATGACGAAGAAATGTAATATAATATATAATTAATATGTTTTTTTATTCAATTATGTAATTAATACAAAAATATATATTACAATACATAATATAATTGCTATTACAACTGAACATTTTACTTCTTAATTTCAGGATTTGCATCAAATCCATTCTTTATACCATTTCCAAATTTGTTTTCAAATATAATTTCTTCTGGCTTGAATCTTACAGTTTCAAACATTCTAGCATCATCAGTTGGATATCCTACGGCAAATACAATTGATGGTTCAAATCCCTCAGGAACTTCTAATAAACTCATTAATTTATCTGCGATAAATCCTTCCATTGCAATTGTTCCTAAACCATATGCTGAGCATAACATTTCAAAAGCACCCATAACTAAACCGCAACTCTTTTCAGCCCAAGCCTATAAATTAGATGTATTTTATAATACACATGACGGTGAAGCTAATTTATCATGTTTACCTAAGCATACTTCTGGTGGGAACATCTGCTTTACTAAATTGTAATATAAATATCATTAATACCGGCATTTGTTGCATAATCAATTGAACCTTGTGGAGCTGTTGATCTGTGCATCATATCTTCAAACATTTTAATAGATTGTGTTGGATCTATTGCATAATATATCAATCAACGTGAATGTACTAATATCAGCAAAGAATGTAACATATGCTTGACAGTTAGTAGTAGCTTTTGCATTTGCTCCTACTAAACATGATCTGAACTTTTCTCTTTCTTCTGGAGTTCTTGTAACGACAATACGAAAAGGCTGAAAGTTCATTGATGTACACATTCTCTAATAATTTTATTATTTCAATTAAACAATACTTGTGAATATCCAAGAATTCTTTCAAGAACACCTTCTGGGATTGGCTTATCTTGATATTTTCTACAACTGAATCGGAACATAGCATCTTTTTCAGCATATTTAGCAGCTTCAGGCTATAAATTAAAAGAAAAAAACATACGATAGCAGACATTTCAAAAGATTATTTTATGGGGTATGAAAATGTTAAAGAATTTTTAAGAATATTCTTCAAAAAAACACAAACAAATAATAATCAAAGAAAATTATATTTTTTGTTCTTGCTGTACAGTTATTAAAGGAGCTAAAACTATTTCATCACCCTTATTGCATTTAATCTTTTTCATTTTGTATAATAAACAAAAAATAGCTAAGCCTATTACAAATAAACATCCACATACAATTCCAATGATCAAACCAATATTTGATTTTGAATGACAATTATTCACAATATCACCCCATAATGCTGTATTATTTACCCAATTACAATCTCTATACATTATACCAGCACTTTCACAATCACAGTAAGCTCTACTTCCTATTTCAGTTTTCTTCCATTCGCCATCTTCTGGACAATACACTGTTACAACTTCAATAGCTATTTCTAAATACGTTGTATCATGTCTATCATTTCTAGCAGAAATAACATAGAGAAGTTGCTCATATGTATTATTTGCTCTACCAGAGATCAAGCCAGTTACATTAGAAAAATAAAACTCTTCAGGCAATTCAGGTTTAATTGAATAACTAGTAATATCACCAAATGATTCAAAAATGAAGGTTGGACTATAATCAACATTCTTATAGAATTGCCATTTATAATTGTTTTTAATAATATGTAAAACTGGAGTGGATGGTTTTATTAATGCAAATTTTATAATGAAATTAAGTGAACCGTATATATTATGAATTAAAACATTACTATAATGAGTTGATTCATATTGATTAGATGGATGACCATATATTGAAGTATTGTCCTTATTGAATGTTAAACCAATTGGTAATTCTATAATAAAACAATAGTATAACAATAATTTATACTTGAAATATATGCATTATAGCTTTCAGATGATGAAACATTAAATATACAATTGAGAAAAACATCTTTTCCATAATACAAATCCATATTTTGTACAATAGAGATAAGTGAAGGTTGTTTTGATTTTGATATTGTAAAATCAATTGGTATATCTACATAATTCTCTTTACTTTCTATTCTGAATGTAAATGTATTAGAATATGTATAGTTTTGATAAATAGGAATTCCAAATAAGATTCCTGAAGTTGTGTTGATATTAATTCCTTCAGGTAATTCTAATAACAATAATAAAAATATAATTTAAAAATACTGTCAAGTGAAGAGTAATGTAAATCTATACCAATAGCTTTAAACATTTGGAAATTAATTATTTCAACTTGGTAATAAAATGTAGCTACATGAATTCTCTGTAAAATGATTGGAACAGGAGGTAAATAGGATGTTATTAGAATAGGAAATACTACTCTTCCATTTTCATTTTGTATTGTGATATAATACTTCTGTATTATGGGGAAAAAAATAATTCCAGATAGAGTTCCAGAAATTGATGAAAATGACATTTTATAATTCAAATCTATAAATTAATAATAATTATTATATATACTTGGATAAATTGAATATCTAAGATTCACTCCAAATACTTTCATTATCACCTCATTATCATAATCATATCCACAAGTCAAATTCACAACACTTTTATATCCTTCAATCACTGGGAATTTTGGCATAATAACTCTAAGCATTATTTGAGCTTCAATATCTCCATTTTTATTTGATCCTACAATAGTTATTATCTTGTTTTTACCATAAGTACTTGTTCCTGCAATTGTACCATTTGAAACATCAATTGATAAACCTTTTGGCAAGTTACTGGCAGAGTATTTCACATTATATCCATAAAATACCACTGGAATCAAATCATCGTAATGAAAACCTAATTCTATATTTACAACAGTGTTTTGATATAATATTCTTGGCTTATCTTCATAACAATAATTCGACACTTCTATCCATTTTGGTTCAATATCATCTGAACAATAGAAAGTAATATTTCCATCACTACTGTTATTCATACATTTTACAATAACGGTATGATTCTGTTCAGTTAATGGTAAATCATCAACAGCTTGACAATAACCTTGTACTTCTATTTTATCATTATTTTCATGATTATTATTATTATTATTATCACTACTGTAATCTAATAATATTTCCTTCATATATTCTGATTGTAATATCGTATAAGATCCTATTTCTTCTTTATTAATACTAATTGTTACTTCATTATTCTTCCATCCTTGGTTATCTGGTGTTGCATCAATTAATCGTAATAAATATTTACCTTGATCAATACATATTTCATCACTATAAATATCAATTGTTGTATTGACACTTGAATACATATATACTTCCTTTCTTTGTTGGATAGAATATAATGATAATAACATATTCTCTTCATATTCTGTATCTTTTATTATAAAGTTAAACTCAAAATAGATTCTTCCTTCTTCTTTACATTTTATATACTTTGTATTCTCTGTTACATTTAATAACAAAATCACAGTTTCAGAATATCCTAATAAATTATAAGCTCTTGTATGAATATGATAAATATTAATTTCTATTGGAATTCCATACAAATATCCTGTTTTAGTATCAAATTTCATTCCTTTAGGTAGATCATCATTAACCTCAAACCCTTTGATATTATTAGAGGCAATAGTTGGTTTTATTAATGTATATTCATTCACAGTTAATACCATAGGTTCATATTCATAATATGGAATGTGTGGATCTATTAATATATAAAGTAATAAAAAATATATATATAATACAAGTATCAATAGTAAAAATAAATGGTTTGAATGATATTACAACATCTTGTTCCACTATATCAATTCCATTAACACCAATATAAAGTGTAAATGATTGTGTTGTAGTTATTGACACTTTATATTCCTGTGGAAATAAACACAACATCATATCTAATGTGTTTGAATCAAAGAATAATTCTTTAGTAAAAGAATGAGTTGTAGATTGTAATAAAACTGTTGCTTCAATTGGAAGATTCGATGGAATAATTCTGAAAAAATGATGGCTTTGAATATCTAGACAACTATTAATAAATGTTATAAGCAGTGACTTTTTGATTATTGAATTAATTCCATAAGCTTTATATTTAACACTATTATTCATATAATAACAATAGCAATTAATTATATATACACTACATCATGAGTATATTCACTTCCATGTCCATATATTCGTAATGAATTCTTTGAAGTTTCATAATTAATCATCTTTGGTAGTTCTTCATATACTTCATAATGATCAATATATTCATCTTTATTTATTATTTCAATATCAAATCTTTCACCATATTTAAATGTTATAATATCATCCTCTATAAATTCAAATGTTCTTCTATTTAAAATCAAAAAATGAGAAGGTAGAATATAATCTATTAAACAATAATAATGATGATAACTATACTGGTAATTCCTATACTGATTTTAGTTTGATATGTATATGTAGTATCACTATCAATAGTATAGGTAATTGTATATTCTTTTAAACTCATTTCTTTCACTAATGGAATTCCATATATTTCTCCTGATGTTTTATTAATAGATAGTCCTTCAGGTAATTCTGGATTTATACTAAACTGTCTTACTTTACTGGATGGATATGATATTGGTTTATTAACTTCAATTGACTGATTAAACTGATAATATATGAGAGTTGTATTATATTCTAAAGAATCATATTCTACAAAAAAATCAATAATAAATCAAAATATACTATAAAATATTTGTATTGGATAGACTTTATTATCATACGAAATAGAAATAAATAAATATGGGATATTGTAATTATTAAAATAATTCAATTGCAACTGGTAATAAGTCTTTTCTGTAAATGAACAATATATTGTACTGTTATATTCACCACATATACTTTTCTCATATGAACAATTACTACCTATATTCATTTCAATACCATCACTATGGTATATATGAATAGAATAATATCCACTTTTGTTGAAATATAAATATCCCTCTACATACATACCAAATTCACTATTAAATTCATCATTTAAACTATTCCATCTATTATCTGAATCATTCTTTATGAAATGAACTAAATCTTTCTCATGTCTTACTATTCTTGTTTTTACATTATCCATTTCTGGTGTTAGTTTATTTTCACAATCATTAGTAAAATTTTCACTTTTCAAGTAATAAACAATAAAACCTTGTTTCAATTTCAATATATCTATTTACATTATAATTAAAAAAATGAAATACTGGTTATTTCAATCATAATATCCCAAATGTTAGTTTCTGAATAATCATTATAACACATCAAACTGTATTTAGTATTTTGTTGTACTTTCTTTGGTATTCCAACTATTCTATGATTGATAATTGATAAACCATCAGGTAATGCATTAAGAGATTGACATTCATAATCATTACCACTTTGTACAATTAATGGAATAATCATATCAGTGTCAGTTACTAATTTATATTCTTTTTTACTAGTTGTAAGGTTCAAAACAGGAAAAAATCCATTATCATCTAGAAAAATAATAATAATAAAATATTATACATGTTTTAACTTTAAATGAAATATTCTCTTTTGAATATGGTAAATTATAATATACATTGATGAAAGGATTACTTGTTTTGTTTGAAGAATAAGTTAATACATTTATCTGATAATATCTTGGTTTAAGAATAGTCATTACAGTCTTATTACATACTATTTCACCTTTACATTGTCTATTCAAATCAATCACTAAACTATCATCAATATATAAAGATCCACCATCTAAAACACATAAATAGAAAGTATAATCTCCAATTACACTGAATGTAGTTTTCCAACTCATATTCATACTATATGCAGAGTGAGTTTCAACACCAATAATATCGGATAGTTGTTGATAAGAATTATAACCTTCAAATTTTTTATATCTTTTTTTATTTTCTATCTTTCTTTCAGTTTCTGGAGGTATGTTATTCTCACATTTAAAATCTCTTTTCTCTAAGTATAAAAAACTCAATCCACTAGCTAACACATAAGGATTTGCCTTTATTCTTAGATTAACTGTTATAAAACCAAATATATTTGTGGCATTTATTGTTATACTATTAATTAATAGAATTAAAAGAGAGAGAGATATACTCTATAATACTTCGATCTTCAATTCTGTCTATAGTAAGTTCTCCACTAGTTTTGTTTAATAATATATTTGATGGTAGCTCTTCTGGGTAAGAAGTGAATGAATCAACAAATGCATCAAGAAATGGAATAAATGTAACAGGTTCAAGTGGAGTTATTTTCAGCAAAGAAAATGGATAAAAAAATACAGTTGGTATGTCATAGACAGTGATATATAGTGTAAATAAAGTAACATAATGGTTCTTCTTTAGCCCTTTTACTATATACAATGTTTTCTCTTGTTTTATCGTGGGTATACCATGCATACATGATGAATTGTAGTTAAATGCTATTCCAGACGGTAATTTTGGAGAGATTGAGTAAACTTTACTCTCTTCTGTAAAACAGTTATTACTATTAATTATTTTACCAACTTGAAGTAGTTTATTTACTTCAACACTACCTAATTCGGTCATATCTCCACATACTTCACAAACAGTCACTAAAATTGTAGAAATAATTGATATACTTATTAATAATACTAATATACTAACAAATTTATTTTGAATACAATACATTCCTAATATCAGCTAAAAACACAAATAACTAAAGAAAAAGTCATTAATCACTAAAGTCTTTATATACTGTAAAGATATTTTCTTAAGCATTTTTTATTTATTAAAACAACATCTTAATAAACAATGTTCTGCAACATTACATTTTTGTCAATGAATGATTATTTTGTTATAATATTATGTAACTTTACATAAATAATATGTATTACAAAAACAATGATTATAAAAGTATAATATAGAATTGCCTATTTTTTGTAATAAAGTTGAAGATTGTGCTTTTAAAGGTTCTTAATGATAATATAACATAATATTCAATGTTTGTGTTATATAATAATAATTAAATAAGTATTTTTATTCATGTATATGTTGTAAGTGGCAATATTTCTCTAATTTCTATGTAAAGATCATGGTGCATAAATAAAAAGTAAAAATATCAATACAACTTACATATACATACAAAAATAATGTTGTAATACATCAAATATAGAAATTGGGTAAAGTTATGAAATGTTCAACATTACATTGGTTATAAATGTGAAGATGAAACTAATGAAAGTATTAAAATGCCAAATTAAATAAAAATTAAAAAATAATACGTTCTATTTTTTAAATTATTAAACATTCACATTACATAAGTGTTTACTTAATAAAATGTAATTTTTATCGTTTATACATACACACCGTGATAAAGACTTGAATAAAACTTTAAACATAATGAAAAAGTCTAATGCTAAACTATAAAGAATATAAATATCGTCAACAGCATCTCTATATTTTTTAAAATTTAATTAAAATTCATTTGACAAGTTATTAACCACTTTAAAAGTTGATTTTTTATGCTGCTTATGGAAACAAATCTCAATCAATAGTTTATACATTATCACAAAGCATTTTACCAAAATTATCAACAGTTTTTAGTTGGAAAAGCGGGTGTACTAAAATATGGTTTAAATAACTTGAGAATATTGAAACTATTAAATGAAAGATTTAGAAGAAAACTACAAAGACTTATCACCCATTTCATCTGACGATGATTATGCCTATCATTTCACTCACTCTATCTACAATATGGAAGATAACGTGTATGATAACAACAATCACAAGCAAGAAGCGTTTGAAAATGAACAAAATAGTGAAATATTACCTGCAGATGATGAATGTTCATATAATAGTTCGTATATAGATTCTGAACATAAAAATACAATTCAACCAGATACTCCAGCAGAAAATGAAGGACAATCCGATAATACAGAGCTAATGATAGCATCAAATAGTGATGAACTGTTAAAAGGAGAAAACAAAAAAGAAGTTATATTAAATCCTTTATATAATGAAGATGCTTGTCCTAAGACATTGCGATTGATTAGAAAATATGGTAAACTACAAAAATGTTATAAATGCAAAAATAATTATGACAAGAATTATTTTTTTATTTATAGTAAATATAAAAGAATATTTACAGAAGAAGGCAATCAATTCATTTGTTTTTGGTGTTCTTTAAACGTTAAGAATTCCAGAATGTTAAGAGATTGGGAAATAGATCCAGTTGATCCAAAAAAATGTTATCGTTGTCGGTGTTACAAATCTGAATGTAGAATAAAGATGCAGAATGGAAAGAAGAATGCATTATGCATTTACTGTTCTTTGAAAAAGAAAAGAGTTTATGAATTAAAAAGAAGAATAGAAAATAATAGTATTTAATTATTTTAATTTTTTTATACATATTTTCTATTATATGTTAAAAGAATAGATTACTTAGTTCAATTACTCTTCAACTAGATTTTTTACGATAGTATAATGCTATTACCAAGGAAATATTTTTCTATGCTTATAATTTCATTTCATTCATTCAAAAACAAATAATAAAAATAATATAAATGAAAATATCTAATATATAAAAATAAAAACAATCAAATTTATTTTAAGCCCAAACCTTTAAGAATGTATCCCAAGAACCAGTACAGAAAGCATTACCAGTCTTATTCACACCAACACAACTAACACGATTCTCATGACCTTGAAGTTGCCAAACGGATTGACTTTTACCACTTAAAGTATCCCAAACATAACAGTTGTAATCATCATAACCAGCGAATAGTAAACGACCTGATTTTGAAACAGCAACTGATGTAATACCACATAATATACGATCTGAACCAAATGTGTTAATTTCTGAATAACATCTTGTATCAAACAATCTGCAGGTTGAATCATCAGATCCACTAGAAAATGAAAAACCATTGGGTAAGAAAGCAACTTCATTAATATCTGATTCATGTCCAGCAAATGTTTGTACACAATTACCAGTTCTTATATCCCATATTTTAGCTGTAGCATCACATGATCCAGAAACAAAGGAGTTTGGATCTTTTGGATTTATAGATATACTCATAACATCACCACCATGATCATTGAAATGTGTCTTTGCATCTCCTGTTTCTATATCCCAATAAATAATTGTAGAATCACCACTTGCTGTAAGGATATTCTTCTCATCGAAAAATTCACAAGATGATAAATAACCTTCATGTGCTGCTAGTTCTTTTACTGGTCTTCCAGCTTCTTTCTGTGTTGCATCGTATATTGAACATAAATTATCTAAACCACCACAAGCTACAAATCTACCTGCTGTTTGTTCGAATGCACAAGTCATAACCCAGGAAGATCTTAAAGGAATAACATTCAGCTTATTGGTTGTATAACCATCCCATACTATAAGTTTACCATCTTGTGATGCACTAATAAGTATGTGGTCATCGTTGTGAGTTTCGTATTTGTCAGCCCAGTGGATTGCATAAACTTTAGCCGAAAATGTCCTTTTAAAAGTCTTCGCTGCTTTGGTTGTTGGACAAATTGTTTCATTGAACCTTCTTTACCACTACTAGCTTCTTCCATACCACCATCCAACTTTTGATCTCTTAAGTCATTTATTTCAGCTTTAAGATTCTCGGCCTCATCCTTCAGAGCTTTTAATTCATCATCTGCCATATTTTATATTAGAATGATATTGTAATTAAACTTAAAGAAAAAAACGACAATATTATAACGAATAACCAACCGCTTTGTCAAGCAAGTTTGAAGTGTTTTTGAATGAATTAAAGCATTATTCGAATTATAGCATATCGTATATACAAATATAACTCAATATGATGCCTGTGTTAATGTAATTCCATATATTGTGCGTGTTATAATACACAAATCAAGTTTTTTTATATTATTCCATGAGATTAGGCTATTTTTCATTTGTTATTAACCCAAAAATACACAAATAAAAGAATACAATGATTTATAACTCATTTAGAAATTAAGAAATCAAATAAGCTCTGATTCACTTTATTATCCAAGTACAATTTACCATAATCTATCATCAAATTATAAATCTGACTGATTGGAAGTTTAGATGCTCTTGATTGAAGAAATCTATTGATAATATCAGGAATTTGCTTTTGTTCAAATGGGAAATATATTAAATTCACTTTATTAATAGAGGCAGCTAACCATTGGATTAGCAATTTCACTTCCACATTACCATTAAACACACCACAACCCCAATTACCTGTTGCTATTCTATTAAATGGAGTATAATTCGTTAATTTAAAGGCAATCAGTGCCTTATTTAATTCTCTATCAATAAATCCCTTTTTAAACTGTTGTTTAGGATCATTATAAGAAATTGCATCAAATAATATAAAATTTGATTGTAAAAACCCTTCACCTATTACTCCTCTTGTATCAACATATTTCCCATCAAATTGAGTATTTCTTTGACCATATCCTTTTAAATTAACAAATCTTTCACTTCCAACAATTTCTATAGCTTCATTATCATTCATTCTTTCACATAATAACAATGAAATTAAACTTTCTGGACTTTGTGTTTGGAATTGTTCTTCCTGTACAAATCCACTTGTTAATACTCCACCTCCAGGATATTTATTAGCGAAGATAGCATGATTTACTTCTAAATTATCAAGCATAGAATTATCTTCAAATTGTATTGAATTCAATAATACTGAACTTAAATCATTCCAATTAATATTATTATTGTTGTTGTTGTTTTTCCTAATTATTCTGATATATTTAGCATCTACATTATATTCATTATTCTTTCTCGATAAGAAATATTGTAATAGTGAAGCTATCTTGTGTTTACCAGCATCAGGTATATATTTAAATGAATTGAAATTTCTTCTATTTTCACTATTTAATGTTCCATATAATAGATGAGCTAATAAACATTCAACATGTGTTCGTGGTAAAATAATATAGCCATTCTAATCATTATTATTATTATTATTATTATATATACTTCATTTTCAGATAAACATGGTAAAGGATGTTGAAAATAATATGGTAAATAGACAGCTTGTTGTGCAATATACTAAATACTAGAAACATACTATTTATATACTGCAAATAAACCAGAATCAGTTAGCAAATCACCTAAAGGAAACATATCTGACTGAATTATATCATGTAACACATTGTAAAAAATAAAATTAAAGAAAATATATAAAATATTAAATAAACAAATAAAAATAAAAATGATATAGCAACATATGGATCAAATCTATTAAACACATTTATCACTGATGATTGAGATGAATATGCATCAGATAAAGATGATTTAAATCTACCCCATTTAACATCATCTAATACCTGTTTTCCTTCATTATCAAATGTGAAAAATCCAAAATCAACATACTGTTTTGGTGGTTTATCTATTTCATAGATTACTGGTAAATTTGTTGGAGGTATATCATTCAATACTGTATCTTGAAATGAGCACATACATATTTCTTCTTCTTCTTCTTCTTCTATTTCTATATTATGTTGTTGTTGTTGTTGTTGTTCAATCGGTTGCACAATCGATTGTACTGGATGTGTCGATTGTTGTTCTTTTATTAATTGTGATTCTATATATTCAATCACACCAGGCATTGTTTTACCCATATTTAACCAATTAATATATTTCATTATTAATTTATATATTTCACCTACTTTCTTATTCATTATTCCACTCACTTGTAGTCTGTTTATTAAATCAGGTAATTGTTTCTGTTCAAAAGGACAGTATATTAAATTCACTTTATTAATAGAGGCAGCTAACCATTGGATTAGCAATTTCACTTCCACATTACCATTAAATACACCACAACCCCAATTACCTGTTGCTATTCTATTAAATGGAGTATAATTCGTTAATTTAAAGGCAATCAATGCCTTATTTAATTCTCTATCAATAAATCCTTTTTTAAACTGTTGTTTAGGATCATTATAGGAAAATGCATCAAATAATATAAAATCACTATTTAATACTTTATCATTCGATATATTTCTATTATCATTATATCTTCCACTAAAAGTAGAATTATCTCCATAACCACTCAATTTACTAAATAATTCACTTCCAACAATTTCTATAGCTTCATTATCATTCATTCTTTCACATAATAACAATGAAATTAAACTTTCTGGACTTTGTGTTTCGAATTGTTCTTCTTGTACAAATCCACTTGTTAATACACCACCTCCAGGATATTTATTAGCGAAGATAGCATGGTTTGCATTTGGTATCTCTAATATAGTGGAATCTGTCATATTTAATTGACTTAATGGCTCAGTACTAGATTCCCAATTGATTGAATTGATACTTTTATTTGATTTTCTTATGTATAATATATATTTTGCATCAGTATTATAATCATTGTTTTTCATCGCAATAAAATATTGTAATAATGATGTGATTTTGTGTATATTGGGGTATTTAGAATAACGAAATGTGGGGAATGATTTGGGTGATTTTGGATATAAATTATACAATAAAAATGACAATAAACATTGAACATGTGTTCTTGGTATTTTTATCATTCCTTCTTCATTGTTTGATAAACATGGTAACGGATGTGGAAAATAATATGGGAGATATAGAGCTTGTTGTGCAATATACTATAAGTTATACTGATTGTTATTATTTTATACATAAAACACTCCATTCTTACCATAAATATCATTTGGTTGAAATACATTTGATTCTATTATTTTGTAGATTATATTTTAAAAAAAATTAAAGAAAATAATAATATATAGTATCATAAAAGTATAAAAAAAGATATAGCTATTCCTGGTTGTCCTAATCTGTTAAATACATTTACAATTACATTCTTATTAGAATAATTACTACATATTATTTTCTTAAACATTTTCCACTCTTCAACTTTAAACATTCTCTGTTGTTTATCATCAAATATCATAAATGGCATATCTACATATCTTTTATACTGGAAATTATATGTTATATCTTCAATGTATGGTGGCTTTTCTTCATACTCTAGAAGTTCTTCGGGTAATTCGATTGGATTTGATGTTGACAATGGAGATGGAGGTGGAGGTTGTGATACAGACTGTTGTTGTAATGTTGGTGGTGGCGTAATGTGTATTATTTCATCATCTGCATCATAATCATCTTCTTCCATTACGTTTGTACTATTTTGTTCTGAATTATTTGGATTGGTGACAGGATCTACAGTTATTGATTGATTAACTGCTTGAATCTTTTGTTCTTCTTTAGATTCTGTATTTGCTGTAAATGTTGGTATATTCGGTTGTGTATGATTTATAGGTCTAAAAAATTGATCTATTTTTGTGTTATTTGCTGGTGCTGCTTTCTTACCTGGTGTAGAAGGCATTAACAAAAAAATGATAAGAAAGATTTGATAAAGACAAGCCATGTCAAAATAGATTTTAATTCTTACATTTTATTTCATATATATAGTTTATATTCAATTAATACTTCCCATATTGTTGTTAGATTAATATACTATTTCAATATAACATTTTATATAATAGTTGTTAATTCTAACTCATCGTCTAGTTATAATGCATGATTACACCCATAACTATAAAAATTATTCCATCAGCTAATAATTAGTATAAACATAATCAGAGGAACTAATGTGATCTAATTCTTCGATTAATTCACATTAAATAAAAATTCTCATTATGGTATATTATGCAAGACCTAATAATTATTATAAATAATATCAGAAAAAACAATAATAATCACAAACAAAAAAACAACATATCAAGCCGAGTTTATTCGTTTTCTTTTTAATTCTATGAAAAAATTGCTATTGATCTTTCTCTTTTTTATCTCTACTATAGCCATAGAAACAGAAGAAGGAATGTATATATGAGCTCTATTAGTTTATAGAATCGATGAGCTTTGTAGTGTTGATATGGTGGATAAAAAGACGAAAGAATTATTCACTGATTTGGGAAATCAATTGAAGACTATAGAAAACATTGTAAAACAATTATCAGTTTACAAACCGCCAGATTATATGGATACTTCCAAGTTTAGAGGTGAATGGAAAAGCTGCAATACAACCAGACCATCGAGATTTAATGTTTATTTACAAAATGGAGGACTTTCCATAATTCAAGAAAACCTGACACAAGCCAATATGGATGCATTAGTATGGGATCAAGATTTGTTCGAGAGATTATATTCTCAAGTTGCATTACAAGTACCTGGTTATTTTGAAATGATTCATTCAGCTACTCCAGGAGGTTTGGGTGTATTAATTGTGCTAGGTGAAGATAATCCAATGATCAGTATAATAATAATTATATATATATATATATAGTGCAATATTCAGAAGAGCCTTATTCAGAGACATTCATATGCAAAATCAACTTCAATGTTTATTCACATGCTATTAGAATGATTGGTACATTTATCAATGGCTATACAAAGGAAGATTCAGTGTGGATGTATCCTAGACCAGAATATACTGCAAAAATCATATCAATTACATTTGTAAGTCCAGCTCATATACTCGATCAAGAGGGATTAATAATGTTGGATGTAGAAGTAGAGAAATTATTCCAACCATTAATATCAAGAAGACCAACTAAGAACGGTTATTATATTGTATTAGCTTATACTAGTTTAACTAAGGCAAAGACATCAGGATCAATTGTAGCAGCCTCTAATGAGGCAGTTAAACTGGTAATGGGTTATGAAACAACAGTGAATGAAATACAGCATTTAAAAGTAGTTCCAACATTATTAAACAGTACTTCAGGTTTTGCACCTGTTTTTGATGCTATCAATGGTAATGTGAATTATATAACAATCACTACAACTGATACAAATGAGAAATATCATGTACAATGGACTAAATCCGATATTATTAGCTGTTTATTAGTGACAATTATACCAATCAATGAATTAAAAGCATCTTGGGAAATGGTTCCTTCTACATTGCAATTAAAATATGCACAATCATTAGAAAAACAGGAAAACAGTGACAAAAGTAAAGAAATATATGCTGTAGTAGAAGATACAGTATTAAAGAATACTGGTGATTATGTATTAACTTGGCATGTTAAAGATACAACTTCATATTCAATCCAAGTATCACCATCATCTGGTACAATTCTACCACATAGTTCTACAACTATAAAGTATACAATTGATGAAAATATAGAGTTTGATGCAAATGCTGGTGTTGCATTTGAAGCATATGGTGATAATGGTAATTGTTATAATATATTATTAATGTCGGTGGATTTACATGATATAAGTTGTACTTCAAATGATTTTCATGCAATTATTGGTAAAGAATGTAGAGGATTGAATAGAAAAGTGATTTTTGAATGGAATAATGATACTGTTTGTAAGTTAGGAAAAGCATTACCAGGTAGAACTAATGTAGAATGCAGTATATTATATATATTATTATTATTTAAATAGATAATTTATTTGATAGTGAATGGTTATGGCCAGTTTATAGTGTGTTATTAATCCTGGAAGTAATGTTCATATTATATTTGACAATTCATGCATATATTAAACGAGTTCATTTTAGAGATAGACCATCTCCATTATATTATTATTCAATGTTATTTACACTGTTATTGGCTGTGTTTATATTCCCTGAAAGTCTTACAGCTGATCAAAATGGCTTATGTTTAGTTCATTCTATTATTATGATGTTTTGTTGTTTATTCTTTCAATGTATTCAATTAGCAATTCTGTATTCATTTTACATCGTATAGTTAATATATTATTATTTATTATAGAGATATTCAAAATCAGGTGTTTTGTTTATAAGTCCTATTTCACTACTTTCAAGAATTACACTATTGTTCTTTATACTGGAAGCTGTTTTCTTTGGAATATTCCATGATGTATCAGAAACAATAACAGTTGTTTCAGAAGGAATAGAAATTAAATATGATAGATGTAATAATTCAGTGTTTTACCCAACAATTCCATGTGTATAACAATATTATTATTATTATTATATTTTAAATAGTTGTTGATAAGTATAGTCAATTGTTACTTCATATTCAGAGTTGCTACATCTTTAAATGAAAAACCAAAAAGAGTAAAGAAAATGTTAGCTGTAGTTAACAGGTCATACAATATGTATGGTTGCTTTTATATTAGTGTATATATTGGGAGGTAGTTCATTAAAACTATTTGGAGATTTCTTAATAGAATATTTATTAATAGTTTTATGTACAATCTCTACACATGCTTATTTCCCAATTGTGTTTAAGAAAAAGAGAAAAGTATTAGATAATTCAACAATGGATTCAACAACTGATGATCCTAAAGGAAGTCAATCATATCACAATGATATTTCAAGATCCAATTACTCGTTCATATTTAAGGGCATTTATGAGGAAAACACTACAAGATGAAAGTATTATATTTTGGGAAACAATCAATGAATTAGAAGGAATTGAAAAGAATTTGACTGAAGAAAAAAGAGAAGAATATTGTAGGTTGATATATGATAGATTTATTAAAGATGGTTCAGAGATGGAAATTAATATAAATTCAACAATGAAAAGTAAAATTACGAATAAATTACAGAAAAGAGTATATATATTTATATAATGATTATATATAATAGCCTGGAGATGTATCGATGTTTAAATCTGCAAAGGCTGAGATGGAGAAGTTAATAATTGATAATAATTTTCACAATTTTATCATATCTGAATATGGTGAAAGTGCTAAGCAGATTAGTGATTGGTTTTCTACATTTACTTATCTTGAGGATTCTGTAAAGAAGGCAATTGCAGAGAAAGTATACCAAGAAAGGAAAACACTGTTTATTAGTGAATATTGTATAATATATATATATATATATATATATATTATTATAGTTGCTCCTCCAATACTGAATATTAATGCAGAGTATGATAAAATAGATAGAATTGAAACAAGTTCATTAAGAAAAGATTCTAGTAGATCTTTAGTTGTTACAACTCCAGTTACTCCTGCAAATATGGATATTGGCGATAATATTAATGCAAGCAATGAAAATAAAGATAATGTTGAAAATAGTAACAGTAATCATAATAGTAACAGTAATCGTACCAGTAATAATCGCAGTAGTAGTAGTTATATGTTAAAGAAAGGAAATAGTGCTTTGTTGGATCATAAATTTAAATCAAATCCACTTACTGATTGTATGGTAAGAAATTCTGCAGGTGTTTCTGGTAAAATAATCAATAGACCAATTTCTATTCCGTTGAATAGTCGTTCTTCTACTGGTGGTGCTTCAGCTGCTTTACCTACTTCAGTCAATGAAGATTTATAAGTTTTTTCCTAAAATAAATATCCCATTTATTTTTTTAATATAGTATGTTTATGTTGATAATGTTGATTGTAATTTTTAAGAACAAAAATTATAGAAGTAATAATAGTAAATAAAGAATAAATGAATCAAATATTAAATATATTCGTTAGTATGATTTTATTTCCTATTTTTATTAATTAAATATGATCTCTTCTTTTTTAAAGAGCAATAACTGCAATAGCTAGACTTTTTTCCTTTGCGCTTCTTAAATCTACATTCGGATCTATCACAATTGCAACGATAACAATGAGTTCCTTTTACTGGTCTAACATCCCAATCCCTTAACATATTTGCGTTATTAACATGTAATGAACACCATATACATATAAACGGTTTATTGTCAATATAAGTTGATTCATCTTCACTATAGATCAAACATATAATTCATATCATATAGTTTACAACATCTATAACATGGTTTTGTTTTTCCGAATAATAGCATTCCTCTAAGTCTATTTTGATTTACATGATTATCACTATTGTTAACAAGATCATTATTATAGTTATTGCCATCATCATCACTATCATTATTATCGTAATTTACATCATCATCACCATCATTATTATCGTTATTGCCATCATCATCACCATCACTATTACTGTCAATTAATTGTGATAAATTATCTTCATTATTATTATTATTATTAGATTCTGTTGGATCTATTATAACTGCTGCTATTATAAAATTGACTATATGATGTAGCAGGAGGTTGCATGAGCGGTAATGCTTCTTCTGTCATCGTATTATCAGTTTCTGTAGGTAATACTACATTAGAATCACCATTCATTTGCTCACTATCAAATATATAAGTAGGTAATTGGCCATCAGCTTCAAATGAATTTGAACAGTTATATGACTGTTGTTCATTATTATTGTCACTAGGTTGTAGTATAGCTTCATTCTGTTGGTTTTTATAGAAATCTATCTTTGCATTATTGTTCTGATATTCATTTGTTTGAAAATCTGAATAAAAAATGGAACTAATGTCCATGTTCTTGCTAGTAGAAGGAATCTCATCTAAATTGTAAAAATTATCCGATTCTGACATAGGAATGGAATTAAAAAACTTTGAGTTTAAAGGCAATAAAAAGGTATTTTGAAAAAGTGAACTAATTTTCCATTAGAAGCATGATAAAAGTAGAAGTAAATTATGTGTTAGTATGGTATTTATGACTGATTGAGAGTGGTCTTACCCCCCAGCAACATACGATTAAATTGTGATTGTCACAGTAAATGAATATTTAGTATAAATTCACTACGAAACATATAGTTTAGTACTTAGTAAAATTAAAACTTGAAAATGTTATCAAATACACTCAAATTTTGTCTCATTCCTTTATGAACAATACATAACACTACAAACATAATATTCTTACTAACCCATTGGGAAAAAAACAATTAAAGTATTCAGTATAAGTATATAGAAATATATTTTCTTCAGTATACTTGAGTTTTAAAGAATTAACATTATAGATAATGTTAAAATCAATAAACTACAACACAATAACACTGAATTATCTGGTTTAGTAGTTGGATCATCAGTTGGTTTTGGATCTTCAGTTGGTTTTGGATCTTCTGTTGGTTTTGGATCTTCTGTTGGAATAACATCATTATCAATAAGATTATTATAAACTCCAATAACCTTACTAGAAGCCTCTAATATATTTGATGAACCAGTAGCTTTATCAACTAATTCAGTTTCAAAACAATTATGATATTCTACATATGGTGGTTTAAGATCATCATTATCAGTTACACAACAATAAGATTTACCTTTATCGATTTGAGTTGTAAAACCATAATAGTGGTTATATTTATCAATCTCTAATACAGAATATAATGTAGAAGCATCATCAACAAGTTTATTATCATTGATATTTATATAATCTAACAGTAAATCCATACTTTGTAAAATAGTTTTGTTCAATTATACCATATTCTCTACCAATATAATAATAAGCAGAATCATAATCTCCATGTGTAGATACTCGAGGATAAAATCCATATATTCCTTTACCAGATGCTATATTACGTTTACCAGTTTCATCAATTATTCCTTTAACTCTGTTAATCTCATTCATTGTCACTTCTATAGCTGGAACATGCTCTCGATTTGAGACTTTTGGTAAAGTAATTTTTATTTCTACTCCATTATCTTCAACACTAATTGTACTTACTGCTTTAAACTCTGCCATTACAAATTTATTCTCTCTAACATTATATTCACAGTTTACTTCTTTATTAGTTGGAATTTCTTTGGTTGAATAGAATTTATCTTTTACAGTTGTTGAGCAACATGACATATCCATTGGATTTGTCCATCGGATTCCACTTTTCAATTCATCAAATTCTACTGTCAAAGTCTTCCAATCAGCTTCATGAGATTTGATATTGTAATATCGATAATATATGGCATTCTTACTTATTTCTTGATCTAAATAATAAGAATCAGTTAAAAACCAGATTTGGTAGATGGAAGTAAAGCACTACCACCAACAGGGTCTTTCTTATTTTCAAATATTTCAAATAATCCAATATATGCTGTATTTGCTGTATGGCCTTTAACTGATTTCTGTATTGTTGTGACTTCTTGCTTTATCATTTTCTTCTCTCAACACTCTTCCAGATTTGGAATTCACAAATGTCTTCACTTCATTATCGATTAATGTTATTAAATTCTTCATTTTTGTGGCTACATTAGTTTTATCAGATTTTGTACAAACAAGTGACTTATATTTCACTGTACCTATCACTTTTTGTACATGTAAATGTCTGTTCAGCATTCGTTACATCACTTGCTTTTATCGTTATTCCACTTTCACTTTCATCCCAACTTTTTATATTGTAGCCTTGAATACCATCAGAAAATGATTCATACTTCTACAATTCTTTCAGGATTCATATACAAATGTGATTCGCCTTCACAGATGTAATACTTATCAGCGTCAGGTGTTTCGCATTTAATGCCACTCATCATGCAACAGCATAACGTAATTAATAACACTATTATTAATATATAAATATCATTATATACAGTAGAAGTTTTTCATTGAAATTTTCAAAACCGTTATAAAAGATTTAATCCTTAAACCATTTTTTTTTCACCGAATATTGTTTAATATGGACTTGCTTCAACAGCTAGCTGTAATTCAATGTTATTTATATAATATAATAGTATCAACTAATTCAAAAAAATAACAATATTATCAATTATAATGAAAATCTTTATGTTGAATTATTCTGTTCACTTGTCGCTACACCAGTCGCTTCTTCAACATTTACTTCATTTTCGAGTAGAGTGTCCTGTTTCTTAGTGTATTGTCTTCTTTTACACCATACAGTTGCAAATACAATTCCAGTTATCAATAGAGATCCAACAACCAATGATATAATAGCTGGAACAAATGACATAAAAGTAATTGTATTATAAGAATCATTGAAATAACACATTTTTACATTAGCATCAGAATATACAAAGAAATTCTATTATAAAATATATATTATACATATATATATATACAACTGAATATGGATCAATAACTAAATCATCTTTTAACGATATAGTTTTCTTCTTATCAATATCACCATTCAAAATTTCTCCATTTAACATCACATCAGTTGAGTTTAACTCCTCAGCGGTTAATCTATATTCATATCTTCTACTTAACCAATCAAAATTCTTAGATTTTATTTCAACAGTTACACTTCTTAGATTAATAATTTCTATAACAACGCCTCCATTATATTCTTTCGAACATTGACTGTATATTCGTACTTCATCATTACCTCCTTCATTACTAGTTATATTAATTATCTTATTACCTACTAGTTTATTCCATAAATAACTAACATAATAATCACTATTTGGTTTATGACTTTCATCTCTTGATAATAAAGTATAAAATCCACCAACTAATGCTTGTCTAAATTGAGCTTTTATTCCAATCACAGCTAAACTAGCTAAGTTATCTAAATAATAGAATGATGATATAAATCTATCTGTCACTCCTTCTTTCCCACTCATTGCTGCTGCTGCTCCTTCACCCATTATGATTGGCATTTCAGGATATTTTGATTTTTGAACTTCACTTAATGTGAATTTTGCATTATTAATATGTGATTGATAGAATGCTGGAGTTAACATTTCTTCTAATAAATCATCATCTGTACCAATCGCATCATCTATTTGGAAATTAAACGAATATATTTTTTAAATATATATATACAATTATGATAGGTTAAAATATCTAATACTCCAGAGTTAATTATAGGTGGATAAAATTCACTCTATTTTTCAATATAATAATAATGACAAAATAATATATAATTATACATTTGCAAATACATAATCTGGTCCAATAAATAATGGTCTATTTCTCTCATCAGGCCATAATTCATTTATTTTATTTCTAAGTATTTTGTGATCTTCAACCACTTGTTCAGGTGTTAAGTACCAGTTTACTTCATTTCCTAATTCAAATCCGTAGATTAAACCATCTTCAAAGAAATGTTCATTCTTTATAAATTCTATCATATCGAATGTGTTTTTAGTATCCCATGGTAATGAATTACTATATATTAATATATACATATATATTATAATACTTGACATATCTTCCATTCTTTTCATTAAAACCAAATACTAATTTGATGTTGGTTTTCCTACAAAAATCCATTATTTCTTTAAATCTGTTCTTAGTAAGGCATAACATACCAGGACAGTAGTATGATGTACCATTATATTTTGATACTGGTGGATTTGGGAAGTCATATATAACTGAATCAGCTGTTGTTCCTCCTATACGAAGTATAGCTGGTGAAAGATCTTTTGTGTATTTAATAAGTTTATCATTGTTTAAGTTTAAGATTATTGCACTAGAATTCTCCCAAGAATAAGTCTGAAGTGATATATTTGGATACCAATAGTCTAATGTAAACGATGATGAAAAGTCATAAACTGTAATTATAGCATCTGTTGTATTTAGCTCAAATGTTACTAAATCCTAATAAAATTAGTATGAACATTTATACTTGGTATGAATATCCTAGCAAACATAAAATTAATACCAAACAAAGTAGAGAAGCTCTCATATTCTTTTAATTCTTTTTGTTTTTTGAAATATATTCGTTTCAATATTTGTGTTTTTGTTGTTTATTTATTATCTTAATTAAAAATGATATTATATTCCATCGATGAATTGAAAACTATTAATAATATATATAAATATACCCCTAACTAATAAATCTTTACATTTTATTTTGAAACGGATATATTTTCGGTAAATATTGGGATGAAATTAGTAAATGCTGAAATCGGAATAAATGGGTATTGTAAAATTATTATATAAATAGTTTGGGGAGAGACCTAGTTAACGAAGGGTTTGGAGATATGCAAGTGAAGATAGGAGGAGAAGAAGTGATGTGTGTAAAATCAATATTAGTACATGGTAATAAAACATTTAAGAAGCTAATAGAAGATGATAAATTCAATGGGGTATTGGAATTGTATGATGGATGTGATATTGAGTCATTTTTAGAAATAGAGAAGTATTACAGTGGAGGTACAATGGAATTAAATGAGGCTAATATATGCAAAATACTTATATTTTGTTTATGTTATGATGATTCTTTTTTGTTGAATAAGTGTAAAAATTATCTCAAAAATCACTTAAATGATTCAGTAATGATAAAATTAATTGATACATTATATAAAATTGATAGTAATAATTTTTGTAATATAAAAGAAGTGAGTGAAGATTATATTCAAAGAAATGGTAGTAAATATTTAGAAAATGAAGAATTATTGTTCAAGCTGACAATAGAATATTTAAATTATATATTAAGTTGTAAGAACTTAATAATCAAAAATGAGAATTGGTTATTAAATCAATTAATTAAATGGAATAAAGAAATGAAAAAGAATTGTAAAAACGAAAAAGAAGAGAGTGAATTAAAAGAAGAGTTTAAACAATTATTGAAGAAATATATAAACTTTGAAAAAATAAATAAGGAAGAAATATCAAATGAAGCAATGACTGAAATAAAAGAACTAAGCTTATATGATGAAATTGATAGAGTAGAATATATTTCAATAGATTTAAAAGATATATTAGATGATAAAATAAAAGATATAATATATAGGTATTATATAAAAGAAGATTTAACTAAAATTGAAATAGTAGATGTTGAAATATTGAAGAAAAGTAATTTTCAAGAAATCATATCGTTATTATTAAATAAAGATGATATAAAACTAAATGCAATTGGTTTGTTAATGACAATCGATTGTAATATTCATCACAACAATTTCTATGTTGAAAATAAAAGTGAAATGTTGTTTAAATTATTATATGAGTATAAAAGTAAACCAAATAACAGAATTATTAAATGTTTGTGTTTATTTGTTGATGATAGAGATAATGTTATTACAATTAAAACACTTTGTGGAAAAGAGATTATTTTCAGAATTTTTAATTTTCGCTATTTATTAAATAAATGCACATTGGAAACATTAATAGATTATATAAAAAAGAATGGTCTGAGAGAGGATGAAAAAAGAAGTATATCTGAAATAGTAGAAGATGATGACATAATTGATAGAATTCTAATAAATAAAATCTCATCTTTTTCATATCCTCAGTCACATTACTCATTTATTATAAATGAAAATATTGAAATAATTCCATTTTTTAATGGAACAAGATGTGAGTTTTCAATTAATCCTTCTTTACCAAATGAATTGTTATTTGGTAAAGAAACTGGAATAATTTGTGGTAAAGTAAAAAATACGACAGAAAGAAAATCATTTGAAATAACTTGCAAAAATAAAATCAATGAAAAGAAAACCAAAATTACTTTAGCATTTACAGAAGTAAAATTCACTTCATTGAATTGTGGTGACTAGAATATCAATATTAAACAATGGAAAATTAATTAAAAATAGAGGTATTATTCATCTGTTTACTTTTGCTTCACAATTAAGTCGTTGTTATTTAGATATAAAAATAGAGAGTGGTATTTATCATATTAGATATAAATATATTAAAAGTAATAATCAATATAGTAATTCAGAAAATCTATCTATTGGTTTATCAAATGATAATGAATATTCTTCTAATGAATGTACTTACTCTGCCATGGAGTGGTAGAATTCCAAAATTTGTTAGTCATATAGGAACTGTTGTAAATAGTAATCCAAATTTTAATATAAATGGAAATCAATCAGTTTATGAAGTAATAGTTGATATGAATAGAAGAGAATTTTCAATTTGTCATAACAATTCACCTCCTATTCTTCTAGTTAGAAGTTTACCTTCTCCATTATATCCATTTATTGAATTATGTTATCGATGGCACCTCAGTGGAATTATTATCCGTTTCTCATCAAAATTAAATAAATTATATTGCATTTAATTAATTCATTTATACTGAGGAAAAAAAGAAAAAAAATAAATGGTTCATCCGAGGGTCGAACTCGGGACCTTCTGCGTGTAAAGCAGACGTGATAACCACTACACCAACGAGCCACATATTTTATTATGAAATTACCCTTTATAAACACCCAAATTTTTTATTCTTCAAATTTTGTCTTGTGCTGTTAATAATATCCATCAAAAATAATATAATTGATTTATTTTGCAAAAATTAATTCATTATTCTCTTCAATTATGAAATCGTCAAAAAATTCCAATAAAAAACCTATACAAAAAGAAAATCAGACTAAAAAAATAGAATATGAAGAAAGAATAAATCAGCTGAAGGATATAATTGATAAATTATATTCAGCAAAGAAATCTATACTTGAACAATCTAAACAGTGTTATAATAATGACGAAAGAGATAAGGCCAAATATTTATCTGATAAGGCAAAAGATTATCAGAACAGAATTGATAATTTAGAGTTATATTACTCAGATCTCACATTTTACTCCAATAATATCATTATAATTAATGAATCAATAAGAATAATTGATGTTAGAGGATTGTATGTAGACGAATCAATAAAAAGAATAGAGAAAAGAAAAGACAATTTGAATAAAAATGGTGATTTATGTGTTATTGTTGGAACAATAAATAAATCAACTGAAAATGTATTGGATATATCAGATTTAGGTATGAAAATAGTACAATATCTAAAAGATATTGATCAATGTAATATTGAAATTAATAAACCAACAAAAGGAAGGATATTAGTACATTACTCAAATGACAAATATAGATAATAAAGAAGATGAAATAAATAGAATCAAATCATTAATAATAAATACAGAATTGATAATAAACAAAATAAAATTTAGTGATCCTATGAGTATAGATGATAATGAAATGAAAGAAATATTAAAAGAAAAAGAAACACTAATCAATAAAGCAAAAAGTCAAAGAGAAGAAGCAATAAAACTACAATCAAAAATTGATGAAATTAAAAAAATGGAGCTTGCTAAGGATAATAAAAAGAATAAATATAAAGAGGAAAAAAGTAAACTTATAGATAGAATAAATGAACTAAATAAACAAGCATCTCTCAATTACTTTAGAGGATATAATCTATTAAATGTAAAAAGAAATGAAAAAAATGTTATTGATTTACATGGACAATATGTGAATGAAGCTTTGGCAATATTAGAAAAGAAAATCTCTGAACTTAAACATGAAAAAGAATTGAAAGTGATTTATGGAAGTGGAAATCATAGTATTGATCATATTCAAAAGATAAAACCAAAAATAATTGAATTATTGATATTAAAGAATTATAAATATAAAGAAATTGATAATGCTTCATTAATAATAAATTTAAATAATAAATAAATAAATTCTTATGTTTTTATAACATGAAATAACAAACACAACATCTACTCATATATTTTATATAAATTATTTCTTTATTTATTTTATATATAAAAAATAAACAACTAAACCAATAGCCACCAAGAGAAGGAAGATTATTGTATAAGAAATCATTCTATTTTGAATATTTCTACAATGCATTCTCTATTATTAATATATATAAAGAATTATACATTCAAAATTGTTGAAGCAGTTCCAGCATATGAGATAGTCTTTTGTGCATTAGCGGTTGATCGCAGTAAAGCTTCTCTTTGTCCATGTAAATCTTGAACAATTACATTACCTATTTGTTCTGTTTCACTAGCTATGTGTAATGTATCTCCTAATAATTCAGTTGAATCTTGTAACTTTTCTGTTGACTCTTGTAATCTAGCACGATCGTCTCTGATGCCGCCATTTGCACCAACTAAATCTCCCTTTTCAAGTTTGTTTTGGTATTTTGCCAAAGTTCTCTTCTTCTGAGCAATTCCTGATTCATTTTCACGAATTATTTGCATGCATTTCTTTTTATTTTCATGATCCATACTCCTACATTCGTCCTTCATCTGTCTTAATAGGTTTTCACACTCTTTTACACAATTCTGAGCTTCAGCCTAACATTCTTTTCGCATCTTCTATACATAAAATAAAATTTTGTTCTATACCTGGACCAATATTAGAAGATTGAAGAGCTTTTGTTGTTTTATCAATATTCTTTAGATTATTTTGGTATTCATCAGCATAACCGTCAAATATATCAGTCATTTTGTTTAACTAAGTGGATAGATAGGATGTTTTTTAGAAAAAAAGCAATTCAAGATACAAATCTCCAAGCTTTTTTTTGTCAAAATGAATATTAAAAAATGAATTTATAATGAAGCAAGGATAATATATAAAGAAAATATTGTAATGAATTATATGTACTTTCTATTATATTCATGAAGATAAGAATCACTATTATCTTCGCTGGTAGTTCTTCACATAGTTTTTAAGAATAAGTGCAGGAATGCCAAAGTTGTTAAGAAAGTATAACAAATTAGAAAATGTAGTGCAAACTAGTGGATCTAGTTTTTGTATTTGTGTTGAACTGAATTTTCAGATTAACATAATTATGCTTAATGAAATAATTGAAAATATATCATATGAAGAAGATCACTTTTGGATAAGATGTTGTTCAAATGAAGAACCTCCATACCAGTATTATATATCAAATACAGTAAATCCAGCTGTATTAATATCAAAAGAAATAGAAAATATGGAATGCTTCATAAACTACTTAACAAAAATAAAACTATCAAAAGGAAAATTAAGTCAATTCTATTTATATAAGAATTACATTGGAGTGTTAGTGTTACACTCTCTTTTAGATGGAATACACTTAATGAATACTCTCAATATAATATGTAATAGAGTAACTTTACCAATAAACGCAATTATACAAGCCAAATAATAGAAATATTAAATATAAAATAATTGATATTTCAAATTATTTGCCAGTTTTTCCTTCAAAACCATTATATCCAATAGCATTATTTCCATATGAAATTAGTTATAATAATAATAATAATAATAATAGTTTGGAATCAATGGTTACTTTTATATATTCTTTATCATCGATTGAATATGATAGATTAAGTATGTATATTGATTATATAAAAACACTAACTTTTGAAAAAGTATAAGATTAAAACAGGTCCTGCTTCTGTGTTACTTACTTTATTCTCTGAAGCTATTAATTTAACTTATTATAAAAGTGCTATAACTATTCCAATTGAATGTGCTATTGATTTAAAACCTTATCTTAATAAAACCAACAATTCATCATTTCAATCTTATTTTTCATCTTATAGTGTATTTCCTATTAACATTTCATTGGAAAGTTCTACAACAGATAATTGTGTTTCTAATTCTCGATTGTTGTATCATATTAAAAACAGTTATACTCCATTTTCTTATATTAATACATTGAAAGAATAGTAGATATAATTCTGTTATGAATATTTATGATGCAAATATTGAAGAAGATAATGAGTATATTAAACCATTACTCTCATTTTCATCTTTTGGTAATTTTAATTTATCAGAAAATATTAAATCTGGTCCTTTTATTGGTCAAATTCAAAATGTTTATTCAAATATGATGATACTGTCATCAATTCATGATGTTAAACATAAAATATGGAATTTTTCGTTCTATATTAATAGAAACATAGATAAATATAATCACATATTTAGTAATTTTATTAGATTAATACAGAATTTGAGAATTGATTAGATTATACCTCTCAAAATATAAACACAATATAGAATTTAAATTAATTAATTAAATAAACTACTTTTATATTCTCTCTTTATTTATTTGTATTTCTTGCCAATCTAATAACAACAAATATACTATAGAAAAATTCGATCAAAGTGAGTATTAAACAAGTTATATTCATAATTTGATCTATTCTCGTCCTATACAATATCAACAATAAATAATTTATACACGTATGTTTGACACCATGCATTGAATATATTAAAACTAAAATCCATTATAGATAACAACACACCCCAAGCAAGAGGAAGGATTGACTCACATGTATTTCCAATAGATGCTATATCATTATTAAATCAGTATAAAATATATACAGACGAATATTCTTGTTATTTCACAAAATCCATAAATGAAAAGCTGTATCATCTCTAAAACATATCTTGCTGTTGGATATGGGAAGTTTACACCTAAATATGTAATAATAGTAAGTATACCTTTGTATACTAAGACAGAAAAGGTAGATACCCACAGAAACACAAAAAATATTTTGTGAAAGAATAAAAGCATTTCTAATTGAGCAGATGACAATACTTTTGGGTATTCATCACTTCCATAACTGTTATATTCCATTTTTAAAGTTTGAAATGAATCAAATCTTTCAAGCTTTTATTGAATTTCTTTTTTGATTTCTTCAAGAAGTATAGATTATAATCTCAACATTTTGACATTAATATAATAAATATGTATATATATGTTTATTATTAGAATATATAGAAATAATATACAAGAAATGAACAACATCGGTTCTTCAACCCTATCAAACGCTTATCGTCAATCATTAAATTCAAATTTCGAAACTAATTATGATGATAAAGCTTGTATATGGCTAGGTGTTTGTTGTTCTATAATTGCTGTTTCTTTAGCAGTTATTGAATTATTAGCTATGAATTGATCAATATAATTTCTGATAATGATAATTTAATTTAGTATTTATTTCATGTTGTTATTGATTATTTGATTATTAAAAATTAAACAAATAAAAGCATGAAATATAAATAAAATTAAAATCTACTATTTCTTATAAACACTATCATTGAAATTACGGATAACAGCACTTCAACACAAGTAAATATTAAAGTAATTAAACTTAGTACATATTCAGTTTTTGTTCTATTTCACATTATATAAATTAACAATAATAATACACATAAGTTTGTAAAAATGCATAAAAACAACTTAAAAAAATTGAAGGCATTGCTAATCCTATTCCCCAAGCTAAAGGAACTACTTTTTCACAAATATTTCCTTTAGAAGCTACAAATAATTACGAATATTATAATATACTGATATAAAATCTAACCCATTCGATAATTCCGAATAGAATGAATATTATTACTTCAAATGTGTATCTATCATTCGGATATGGGAACATTATTCCTATACATATTAAACTAATTGTATACCTTTATAAGCCATGAATACGATCATAATAATCCACATAATAACATAAAAAATCTCATGAATAAATAGAAAAAGTTCTAGAGGCACTGATGAGAGTATTTTATGAGTTTCATCAAACCTCAACACAAGAGAATTTGGATTACTATCCATAAATTTGAAATAATGATCAAGCCTTATATCAAACAATATGAATCTAACTAGAGTTATCGTGACAGCGCTATGCTTTGTATTTCCATTATGCTTGGCTACGGTCTGGTCACTCTCATGGGTAGTTGCTAGCCTTTTCGTCCCTTGGAGATACATAGTTCTTTATATTAGTTATTTAAAAGTAATATATTCAAGTTTTAATTAATAGAGACTATTTTTACGTTTGTTTTGTAACGCTATATGGGATGTAGATATAGTTTTGTCTGGCGATATTGAGAAAATGAAAAAAGTAAAGAATAAATTCAATTTGTTGATTTGCAATCATCAAGTTGACTCTGATTGGTTGTATCTAATGCAGTTTGCAGAATTACATGGATTAGGTAGTGATTTGTGTATAATGTTGAAGAAATCAATTCAGTATTACATTATTTTATCAATACAAAATATATAGAGAAACTCCATTTGTAGGATATTTATGTGAATGTGGAAGATTCATGTTCATGGAAAGAAAATTCGGTAAAGATGGTCCAAAAATGGAAAAATACTTTGATGAACTAAAGCAATACAAATACCCAACAACATTAGTGTTTTTCCCAGAAGGAACAACCATAGATGTTGAAACTCGAAAAGTTTCACAAAAATTTTCAAAAGAAACAAATAGACAAGTTTTCAATGTATATATATAATAATATTTATAATGTTTTATATTTATGTAGAATGTATTATTACCTCGTTCCACAGGTTTCACTGCATGTTGTGATGGTTATGCTAAAGCAGGAATGGAAGATTCCTATATAATCAACTTAACATCAGCTTATGATACTTATACTGGAAGATTACCAGAAGAAGGTTATGAAAGAGAAGATCAGGGAGTTCCAAGTATAATAAGAGCATTAATGGGAAGACCTTGTCGTGTACATTATTATATGCAAGTATATGAGTTAAAGGAGATATACCCTGAGAATTATATTGATATGACATTTGAAGAAAGAAGAGACTATTTACAGAGATGGTTGGATGAAAGATGGAATGATAAAGAAGAATATTTGAAGTATTTTGCTGAAAATCAAGAGTTTCCTAGTGAGAAGAATAAAGAGAATGTTGTATGTTATTATTATTATTATTGTATAGGTTGAAACAAGATATAAATATATTCCAAAATGGGATGATATTTTATTCATGATTATACCAATATTATTTAATTATTTAGTTATATCAATGATGACAAGGACAATGTTATATATTGTATTAGTTGTTTTGATTTTATTCGTTATGGCATTAGTCTATTATTCAACTCATCAATAAGAAATTGTTGAATAATTATTGTTTATAATACTGTTTTGTTTTGGGGATTGAAAACAATAAGAAATGAAATAGTTTAAATATACATCAATATATGCTATTGTTATTCTTTAAATGCTTGAATATTCTTCTTTACCAAAAATAATTTTAATATACTATAAAATGTAACTTTTCGAGTTAAAGATAATAACCAATTCGACAGATAATACAAGAAATAAAAAAATATATAATTTAATCTAAATAGTTCGTGGTAAAGATGCTAAATCATTTCTTCCTGATCTAGATGGACTAATTGGTAAAACTATTTCTTCATGTACACAATATGATTTGAAACGATATATTAATTCAGATATTGTTTTAAATATAGCTTGACTTTCATCATTTATTGGTTCAATTTCTTTCAAAGATGTTTCAATTAAATTTGATATTGTTGAATTGGGTATTCCATCTCTTTCTACAGCTGTTTTCATTCCTAATAATAATGTTATACAGTTCAATATTAATCTGTAAATTTGAGGATTTTCTGGTTCTCGAGGTTTTATAAATATTTCATCTAATTCAGATTCAGATGGTAAAATTTTGGTAATTTCATCATTCATATATTCATTATGTAATTCTTTTACCATATTTTTTATTACTAATTTTGAACTATTTTGACATGTAAATAGTAAATCATTTACGACACAATTTGAACTTAATTGAGAACTCTAAGTAATATATAATATATATATATATATATATACATCAGCAAATGATATTACATCATTCATAACAGATTGTAATATTATATTCGTTTCATTTAGATTAAATAATAACCAATTATAAATTACGATTGTAGATGAATTCTTTTGTATTAACTGATTTGCAAATTCATTATTCATTTTACATATTTGACGGATTATAGCTTCTTTACGATCTAATAATATTGTCGCTTTTGATAGAGTCTGGTATAACGATGGATATTTGGCAACTTCAGCATCATAATTTGTAGAATTTGTATTTGGAAATGTCTATATAAATATATAAATAATAATAATATTTAATATATATATACAATTATATCAGTAATATTACATAAATGAACTCCATATTTCGCATTATCAAATTGTATTTGATAATTTCCATTATATGTATCACTTGTTAACACTGTGCCATTACATATAGTCTTATATATTGGATGTATAGCAGTAACATATTGACCTACTAATATTGGTTGAGGAACTATTGATGGATATACACTCTCATCAGCATACATTGGTGGCTAATACATAATATATATATATATATATATATATATACTCTTTTCATCATTAATGCACAACAATTTTGACGATATTGTTCTAACCTTGTCCTTTCTTGATCAAAGAATTTTTTACTCATTCTTCGAGGTACTCCCATATAGGAACGTAATAATGACCATTCTCTTCTTGTTAAGTGAGTAATATCTTGTAATCCCTTTGTTCGAAGATAACTTTTAAATTCATTTCTTCGGAAATAATCTCGATCAATTGTTGAATAGTACCATTCATAGAAACACCAAAATCTCATCTTCATTGATAAACAATTGCATAATTGATTAGTATATTGAGCTATTGATGGATTATATAGGTTAGTTGAAGATGATTGATTAGTATTTGATGGAGGAGGTGAATTCATTGGCTGTGGTGATCCAATTATTGTTCCTGTTATTAATGGTGATGATATAGGTACAGATGGAGACATGTATGCTAATTTGGTGGAATATCCTTTATAAGGAGAGGTTGGAGGTTGATTATGACGGTCATATAATGGTGACTATATTTATATATTATAATTACATATTATACTGGTTTTCTTTTTCTTTTACTTATTGGATTTGGTGGTGTAGATGTATAGGATGTAGATTCAATGATTTGACGTAATGGACTTGGTTTAACTTTCTTTGGTGTCTAGTAAATCAGAGAAATAATCAACAATATCATACTCTTCTGCTAGATTGAGGTGTACGTCGTTTTGATGATTGTAAAAGCACTTGTCTTTCCAATTCTGATGCATTGTCATATCTGTCTTTCATTACTAGTATTAGACCCTCAGCTGTAGCATCTTTTAAAGATAAATAGCTTTTATTCATTGTGTATAATGCCTGTACCATTGAAGAATCTCTACCTTTTATCTTTGATGCAATTAAATTCCATTGCATTGGGAATTTTTGAAACTCTAGAAAAGTTAGATAAAATGAGTATCTATACCTTGAAAGAATAATTTAATTTCCTCTGCTGACCATTGTGGTTCTCTTGACAGAGTCATATTCCTCCCTTTGCCAGACATTCGTTAAGAAAATAATAAATTTAAAAATTTAAAAGATGAAATACACCCAATACACCCTGTATTTAAGTGTATTTTCTATTTTTTAAAAATGGATTTAAACTCGATAGTATTACTGATCTTCGCTATATTCAATAGCAACCTCTTCCAAATGAATTAAATATATTTCAAAACTACCTATTGCTTTTATCAACCACACCAAATGATGTAATTTTTACACAGTCTATTTTACATTTCTTATATGGTTTAATAAATAACAAATTCCCAGTATAATATAGTTTGGTTTAATATTAGAATCATCCATATTTACAATCTTTACTTCCTTTAATTAAGGAAGATTTCAACCCTCAATTTGTCAATCATTTACGTGAAAAATATGCAGAACTATACAGTCTTATGAATAATGATCCAACAAATGCCTACAATTATTCTATTCAAATCTTGTATATATATGAAATGTTACATGCTTTTGACAAAGATAGTGTTGTATATTATTATATAAATATATTAAATAGAATGATTTGAATGAATATACTACAGCAGCCTATAATATAGTAATAAGTAATTATCCTTCATTTCAAATGAATTTAATATCAATACAATTACCATCACCATCAATAGTTGCAGGCAATAAAATGGAAATAGAAGAAGGAAATAAGTTACCAAGTGCAAATGAAGGTAATAAAATGCCTTATGAACAACAACAACAACAACAACAACCTATTAATCCAGTTGAAAATGTAATTCCAAACACTATTGAACCTCCACTACCATCTCAACAATATCAACAACCTAATCCTCCTGTTCAGAATATAATTCCAGATTCTGTTCAACCACCACCTGTTATTGCTTATCAATTTCAACAATCAATTAATCCTCCAATGCCTTCTAGTGAAGTAGAAAATGTTCCTGCTTATGTTGATAGTAATACAAAACAGATGAAAATATTGTTTAGACCAATTGAGGATTTTTCAGTATTTGTTTAGAAATATGTTTTTTTATCTTTTTTTTTATTTTTAATCAAAATAAAACAAATACAACTTTAATAACATCTTTTAATTCTTACTTGAAAAAGATAATAATTCAAGTGAAGCGTAATTTCCTCCTAATGCAGCATATGTATATAATGGCGAAGGTAAATCTTTGACAAGTAAAACTGGGGATGAATTATTATGACTTATCAAAAATTCTCTTTTATTCATATCAACAATCACTTCATAAATTGAACCATCTCCATGATTATTGAAATTTGGATTTCAATTAACAACTCTTCCAATATGACAATATTGAAGTAATATCTATGACTTTTACCATAAATGCTAAAATAATTACATGTTGTTGGATTGATTATAAATATAATCTACCAGAATATGTATTATCAGTTGATAATCCTAACATCATAACTATTATACATCACTTCCATTTTTGATGAAATTTATATTTGATATGATAAACTCCACATTTCCATTTTTAAATTTAAATAACAATGATGATACAACCATAAATTGTATTTGTTATTACTTTTCCATTATTTGATATTGATATTCCTTCATTTTTACTATATTTTGTGAATTTAAAATCAATAAATTCTATTGATATTTTGATTTTTTTCTCACTCAATTTGCTTCTACAGGTTATTTCATATTCTCTTTTTTTATGTTCTTTTTCTACTTTTCCATAAATCATTCCACACTCTTTATCAATCACTATTCCATCAGGTAAAGATGGATTTATTGAAAATTCACATTTATTTCCATCAAATGAAGGAATTATTGAAATATCTTCGTTTATTAAAAATGAATACTGTGATTGAGGATATGAAAATGATGTGATTTCTTTTATAATAATCCTATCCACTATTTCATCATCATTAACTGTATCTGATAAATTATTCTCATCTTCTTCACTTAAACCACTTTCTTTAATAAAATTCATTACTAATTCTAAGGTTTCTTCATTTAAACAATAACTGTGATTTAAAACTCTATAAAGAACTTTCTTTCCACACAGATTGTCTATTGTATCAATATTTCTTGTATTATCAACGAATAAACATAAACATTTAATAATTCGATTATTTTCATTTAAATTTAACAGTCTTTTTAATATTCTACTTTTAGTATCTTTTTCAACTATTATAATTTATAATATTAATTTCATATTATACTTTCATAATCTATATTACTATCAATTATCATCAATAAACCAATTTCATTCAATTTCACTTCATCTTTATTTAATAATATAGAAATTGTTTCTCGAATATTATTGTGGTTTAATATTTCTATTTCTTCCAATTCTATTGTTGTTTTATCTTCATCAACATAGTATTTATATATTATATCTTTAACTTTATCATTCTCAATCTCATTTATATTTATTGATATATATCTATTTTTTTCTATTTCATTGTATAAATTCAGTTCTTTTATTTCTGATATTGTTTCGTTTGATATTTCATTTATGTTAATCTTTTCAAAGTAAATATATCTCCTTATAAATTTTACAAATTCTTCTTTTAATTCATTTAATTCTTCTTCATTATTATTATGTTGTTTTGTCTGATTATTCCATTTTATTAGTTGAGTTAATAACCAATTATCATTTTTGATTATTAAATTCTGGCAACTTAAAATACACTCTATATCTTCAAGTTTTAGTTTGTATAATAACTTTTCATTTTCTAGTAGTTTATATCCATTCTTTTGGATATATTCTTCACTCACTTTTTTTACATCATTCAAATTATTACTGTCCATTTCATTCAATACACCAAATAAGTCTATCATTATTGATTCATTTATGTGTTTCTTCAGGTAACTCTTACACTTCTCCAACAGAAATAGATCATTATAACACATACTAGAAGGAAAGAATTCTACATACATTATATTCATTCATATCCATTGTTCCACCACTATAGTACTTCTCAATCTCTAGAAATGACTCAAGATCACAGTCTTCATATAATTCTAATATACCACTGAATTGTTCATCTTCTATTAATTTCTTAAATGTTTTGTTAGCATGTATTAATATAGATTTTACACATAACACTTCTTCTCCTCTTATTTTTACTTTCAGATCACCAAACCCTTCATTTACTAAATCTCTTCCCAAACTATTTACAATAAATAAATAAATAAATAGAATGTGTTTTTAATACCCCTTCAATCCAATTTCAGCATTAATTAATTTCATCCCAATATTTTGTGAAAATATAGTCGTTTTCATTTTAAAATTTAAACTTCCTTTGTCAGTTTCTTCCTCATTTAACTGATAATGTCATTAGAAAAAGTACCAGTATTAAAATCATGTTTTAATAAACATAGACTGAAACAGATTTACCTCTTCCTCCTTCTTCTGAGACAAATTCAAAGGAAACTAGCTTAAAGAATGATAGTGTTGATTGTTCTAGTATAAATTGCATTTATTAATTTTGGAAATCTAATTTTAACATACATAGATTGTGATACTACACACAATAGTAAAGCTGTTGCATTTGAAATAACATTTAATGATGCAACTAATACAGATGCAGCAACTATATCAAAAAAGCCAACACATGCGTTTAATAGAGCAAAATCAACTCCAATGTATAAACAAAAACACCTTAATAATCTAATTATGAATAGAGTAAAGCATAAAAATGATATAAAAGACAAAAATTTAATAGTTTCAGAAGAAGAAATAGCATATCGAAAAGAACATGATATAAAAATCAATCAAAAAATATTCTGTGTAACTGACAGTTTTCCAGATATTGTAAAATATTTAACTGAAAGAGGTTGGTACAGAGAAACTGATTTTGAATGTCCATATATTGATTTCAAATTTACATTAAAAAAGAATATATTTTATAAAACTTTAAAAGAATATCAAATGGTATGTTTATTTAAAGATGATGGTATAATCTGTAAGAAAGAATTCTTAATAAATACATTATCAAATTCAATATGGAATTGTTCAGTTGATTATAATGAGTATATATATAATTTATTATTTTGATATATATATATAGTTTTTTCCCTCGTTGTTTTATACTAACAACAACCTCTGGAAGAGATGATTTTAAATATTATTTTAATATCATTAAATGTATACAATATTGTCAACAATTAATCCATTTAAATAATATAACTGATAATAAACAATATTATGATGTTAATGTATGGAAATCATTACAATATTTATTATCAATTCATTTCCAAACAATGGATGATGAGCTATTAGATTCACCAAATGGTTATACAAATGTTATACCTAAAGAGGTATATATTTCTTTATCAAAACAATTATTCATTGATAAAGAAACAGTTAAAGAAATAGAAATAGAAAAAGGAGAAAATGAAAATATTAAAATTGTTGAAAACAATATGATTAATGAAGCTCAAAATTATATAAATCAATTTATTGAATCTAATCAATATCAATATTCATTAAACTCAGATATCACGAATAATATATGGATAGTTAAACCAGCAGGTAAATCAAGAGGAAGAGGAATATCAGTTAGTAATAATTATGAAGAAATTGATAAAAAGACAAAAGGTAAAGATGAATGGATTGTTCAGAAGTATATTGAGAAACCTTTGATTATATTAAAGCATAAATTCGATATCAGAGTATGGGATATTAGTTACTGATTGGAATCCATTGACTGCTTATATATATGATAATTGCTATTTAAGATTCTGCTCAGGTGAATATGATGATAAACATTTGGATGATATTTTCATGCATTTGTCTAATAACTGTATTCAGAAAGATAAAGTGAAAGATTTTGGAGGTTCTGACTTTGAAGGATTGATGTGGCATATCTCTAAATTCAAAGAATATGTTGGAAAAGAAACAGTATGTTTTATGAGACATCAAATTGTGATCTAATCAGTTAGCCCGTCTAGCTCAGTCGGTAGAGCGCTAGGCTCTTAACCTAGTGGTCGGGGGTTCGAGCCCCCCGGTGGGCGATATTTTTTCTATTTTTTTCTACATTTATCTAATCGCTGTATTTTATTATTTTTTCAATAGGGAGATGTAGATTACTATGACAAGAACATTTGGCCTCAAATAAGAGAGAATGCCAAAAGAACTTTGAAATCTTGTCAAGGTATTATAGACGAAAGAAAAATGACATTTGAAATGTTTGGATTTGATTTTATGGTTGATGAAAGGTATTATATTTTACATTTTTATTACATGTTAGCTATCATGTTTGGTTAATTGAAGTAAATAGTAGTCCAGATGTTACTTACAGCACTCCAGTAACAGAAAAATTAGTAAAAGAAGCACTACCAACATTAATGAATATTGTACTCTACTCTCCTGATCAGAAAGTCAAAATCAATTCTTATCATCGTAAAATAGGGAAAGAAGAAATACATGAAGAATCTCAAAAGACATTAACACCAGAAGATTACGGATATTGGTCTTCTCTAGTAAAAGATCCTTCTTTACCACCTCAATTCTTATCAGCAACTGTGGATTTGATGCTTAAAGGAGATGAGATTAAAATAAATGAACCAGAATCGACATAATCATAAAAAACTATATATAAGTTATCAATGTCATTAACATTTTTATTTTTTGAAAAATGAAATTTTACTCTGCGAATTTTTCTTTGGCAGTGTCACTAATAACACATACCATTTCTAAGTCTCTATAATGATTGTTATAATCAAGATTATATCCAATCTATTAAAAATATGGAAATTACAATAATTCATACCAAAAACTCATTAGGAACTGAAAATCCCACAAAATTTGGTCTTAAATTGTATTCTGGTGATTTAGTTACTCTTTTATCAAACAGAACAGCCAACTATTAACAATATTAACAAAATCTATACAGCAACAGTTTTTGGTTCATATTTCTTTAAATATGGAATGAATTTTGACATTGTTAATCCTGAATCAATCATATCTTCAACAATTAACACATTTTCTCCTCTTATTTTTTCAATTCCAAAACCTGTAATATTAACTACAGAATGTTATTAAGTATGACTATAATACCTTCTCCTGTACTTGATGTACCAGAATAACTACTACATTTGCAACATGTGAATCTTACTTCTCCAAAAGGAAATTCAGAACATATCGTATAATCTATCATATACTTGTATAATGAGCTGAAAAAACGTTGAGCACCCTATGTAATTCAAAAATAATTATTTTCATTCATACATTCAACATGCATAACAAATGAACTGGTTTTTCTTTGTAATAATTTCGTATATCGGCTGCAAGTTTTTGAACTCTATCTTCAATCATACCCCTAGGAATTAAAACTTTCTCTATATCATTTTTATAGATTTTTTGCACACAGAATTTATCTAATTCAAATCCTTGTTCATCTGGTATAAAGAGAGGAGCTTCATAATGAGCAGATGGGTCAAAACCCTCTTCAGATGATTCAGATGAGGTGTTATTCATTTTTAGAAACGATTATATTTTTAAAAAAATACTTGGCTTGAGTTTTTTTTAATCTCACAAAAACACAATTTATACGATCAATCAACGTAAAAAACACTTAATATTATAAATGTCTTATAATTCTAAAGCAAGGTCACCAGGTTTTATCCATTTTTTATATCTCATAAACTCACTTATTCCTAAAGAAACGACAGCAGGGATTACAAAGAATAAAAACACTATACCTAACCAAATAACAGCTTTATTTACACCTTTATCAACAGATTCAGTGTAAGTAGAAATTACTCCAACTAGACCAGCTGTACCCATTCCACTTCCTGCATAATCGCATTGTAACTTCATAGCAGATGAAGAAATTGGTCCTACAATGATACTAGCAACAACAGGTGGAATCAAAAGAATTGGTTTCTGTAATACGTTAGGAATTTGTAACATACTTGTACCTAAACCTTGCGATATTAATCCACTCCACTTGTTTTCTCTAAAACTCATTACAGCAAATCCAACCATTTGAGCTGCACCACCTACAGCACCAGCTGCTCCAGCAATACCATCCATTTTTAATGCTACACAAATAGCAGCTGAACTAGTGGGAAGAGTTAATAACAATCCTGTAACTACACTAACTAAAATACCCATTATAAAAGGTTGTAATTCTGTTAACTTCTTGATTCCATCACCAATAGCATCCATTAAACCAATTACTGTTGGACAGATTGTAAAAACAACCAATATACCAGTTAAAATTGTGAAGAATGGTAATACAATAATGTCAAGTTTTGTTTCTGTCTTTCAAAATGATTCCTACTTCACAAGCTATAATAGCTGCAAAAAATGAACCGATTGGATCACCAGGTCCAGTTCTTGGTTAAAATGACATCATTCATAAAATTATTAGCTTGTGCACCACAAGTATCCAGCTACTATACAAGAGAACATTACTAATCTATCAGCTTTTAAAGCAAAAGCTATTCCAGCACCAATACCGCACCCAGTTAACATTGATGCTACACTACCTGCAAGCATAAACACTTGGCCTGTTGCATAATCCTCACCAAATAATTTTCCTATCTGTTTGATGATTGTTCCGATTATCAATGTTGAAAATAATCCTAATGCCATACCACTAAAAGCGACGATAAACCATCTCTTAAGCCAACGAACAAACCATTGCCACAAATAACTTAGAGCTTTACGATATTTTTCATCCATCAAAACTTACGAAATTTCTATAATTTTCTTGGATGGATTACAAACAAGTTTGCCAGAAGGTTTATCTCGATTTCTTAGCAAGTGATGTATTAAATATCATAATATTAATTTAGTTAACTATATTAGCTGAATATAAGTTACTTTTTGCTGGGAATAATGGAATATATTACTATGATGATGAAATTATCTCTTTTACAAGACTAAATTATGATTTTTCACAACCATTAGAGCATATTAAAAGATTTAATGAAGGAGTTGAAACAGATGATGTGTCATTTCTCACTTTCGGTGATCACAACATAACTGTCTGGACTTTAAATACAAAGACATTAGATATTCAAATATCAACTTCAAAATATGTAGAAAATGAAATTTTATATGGTATTAGTATTTTTTTATATAATTAGTTGATTGGTGTGATGTTTCTTCAGGTGTAACATCTTTTTTCTATTTAACCAATAATATACTTGGCATAGTAGGTGAGAAAGACACTGTTGAATATGCTATAGATTTTTATGAAGATAAATATACAGTAATAGATGCATTTCATTCTAACGATTGTTATTTTATTGGCTTAACTAACCAAGCCTGTAATGTTTGACACTAAAACATGTAGAACATATAATCTAATAGAAGAAATTAACAGTAGAGATTCAATAACATCTTTTTTACTTTATAATGATAAATACATAATTATCTCAACAGAGAGGAGTATATATTATAATAAAATCGATTATGAAGGAAATATACAATATAATACATATAAAATAAATGAAGGAAGAAATCATAAGATCCTTCAGGCGTCATTATTAAATGATTATTATGTTATAAGATTTAGGAATAAAATAATAATTTACACTTTAGATGATTCTGATTTTAATAGTTTATTTAGTTATAATAATCCAACTATATATGATATTGATATAAATATCACTGGATTTGGATTATATTGTGATTCATTAATCAATAAACTACATATTTGGTGCATTGGAGATAAAAACATTGTTTATCATATAACTGATTTTGAATTGACTAGAAATTGGTCTTTGAATAAACAAGAAACTCAAATCAAACCAGCTACTTCATTTGGCAGTATAATAATAATAATAAATAAATAAATTATTTAAATAATAGAATTACAGACTGAATCTGTATTGGTAAGAGCATTTAAAGAAATGATTCAAAATGAATATAAAACTCTGCAGATAGATGCTGATTCAATTGAAAACATCAAAATAAAATTTGATGAGAATAAATATAATGTAATACATATCGTAGTTCAATATAAATTTGAAATAATATTAACATTTAGAATGTGTATACCATTTTGTGAAGTTAAATTTAAATCATTAAGTGTGAATGATACATATGAATATCAGAATTTAATATCACAATACATTTATAATAAACAATTTGGAGCAGATATTGCTACTGGTTTATTAAATCATATCCTTGTATATATATATATATATATTATTGAAAATATTTATAAATCAATAGAAAGTAATTAAGAGAAGAGATCATCAAACATCTGATGAAGAATTACAAAAGAAAAGTTTACGTTCTCATCAATCAGTTACATCAATAGTGAGGTTTAACGTTCATGGTGAATTGATTGTTGCTTTTACATACAAAAAGAGTGTGAAATTATATCATCGAACAAATAATGAGATAGATGTTGATTTATTAAAGAATTATCACTTACCAAAACCAATAGATGATGATGATGATGAAGAAGAAGAAAGTGAAGGAAAAGAGTTGGAAAATGGTGCGAAAGAAAATGATAATCAATTATCAGATATATTGGAGACAAATATCGAAATAGCAAAATCAAATCCTTTGTTTATGGAACGTCATTTATCATTTTGGAATATGTTTCATCATTCATTTTCATTGCTATTAAACAATGATAATAATCATAGTCAATCTTTGTCACTATTCAGATCTCATCCATTTGGTAAGAGATTAATTAATAAAATATACTATAATAATAGATTAAAAAGTATATATATATATATAATTATTAATTATTATATAATAGATAATATTCAGTTACTTGGTGTTATGAGTATATTTATGAAATGTTTATCTAAGAAATATCAAATAGTGAATGATGTGAATGAAAATTCTATTAATTTTGATGGTTATATTTATGAATATTCTCAAGTATATATATATGTGATATTGTCTTATCGTGAATAGCTTTTGCATTTATACGATTACCATTATGAAGCTGTATTAATCAGTCAATATTTGTCGAATTATATTGATAGAGATAGAATAAAACAACCAGTATCTACTATATATATATATATATTCATATAATTTATTATTTTGATAGAAATTGATATGCTTCTATTGTAGGTGTATTGTGAAAGGATTAAGTTTCGTTTGTCCCAAGTGTTTTCACGGTGGTCATTTGGAACACATGAGTAAATGGTTTAAATCAAATCATCACTGCCCTCTTTGCGAATGTCAATGTCAAACAAATTAAAATTATAAAAATTTGTTCGTTTTGTAACTGAAATAATCAGCTGACTATTTTAGAATCTTTTTTAGATCTCTTTAATTTCACTCTATTTATCTTATTTTTTTAATTGTTAATATAATGCCAATTGCTTGTCGTAAGAATTCCCTCGATGAATCGTTATTTAAGTTCAGTGTGCCATCAACACTTGAATCAGTGAGAGTTAGAGCCGTATCGGATACTATCCAAAAGCAGATGCTGGATAATGTATAAATAAGTGTATTTTTATTAATAGGGAATACACTCACTCCAAATTACTTCAACAACTAACGCCAATGAAATATCTATTATTGCTGACCAGGATATTGAGGATATTATCTGTATTCATAGAGGATATTATCTAATCTATAGTCTTAAATGCAAGTGATGTTGTTGTACATTGGTTCTGTGATAATTTTACTCACTTCAACAACCTCAATTCTATTCAATTCCATCGTTTATCAAGGAATGCTTCAGCAGAATTCATGGAGACAGTCTGTAAAGCTGAAAGAAAAGAAGTATGGAATTTGAAGTATCTGGACATATCAGATAATGAAATCACTGATGATCAATTCTCCTGTTTATTAGAATGTATTAAAAGTGGAAAGTTAAACACTTTAGAGACATTTTATATTCATTCAAACGAATTAACAGGAGCAACATTATCTCCATTATGTGCATACATTACAGCAGGTAATATTCCAAAGTTAAGTGAGTTTGCTTTCTATGCTAACCCAATGACAAAAGAAGATTTTGAGTTTATTATGAAAAGCTTCAAATCTGGTAATTGTCCGAATGTTCCATATATGAAGGTTGTTTATGAAGCTTCTAAATTCATAAATATCAGAAGATGGTGTAGAGATAGATTAAAATCTATTTCTCATTTAGATTTAACAACAGTATCTACGCCACAAGAATAGTTAAAGTCATTGTGTGTGTGTGTTATGTTTAATCTATGTTGATAAGAGGTAGTTGTGTGTGTATATATCATGTTTATAGCTATTATTATTATAATTACTTTGTTACTATTTCTTTTGTTTTGTTAAAATCAAAATAACAACATCTCATATATATATATAATAGAATAAAAATAATACACACTTTTTTTCTAATTTAACAACATTTACTTTTTTTACCATTATCTTCATGTTGATCTGTAACATTAGTAGTAGTGATATCTACTAATTTGGTATCTTTATTTGGTATATTTCCTATACGAATGCCTGGAACAAAATTAATATCTTGAGATCCATAAACATTAGTTTCAATGTTATGCAAAACACCTTCACATGCTTTTGTAAACACTTCAGTTACATTTGCTCCTGTTTTAGCACTACATTCCATATATAGAAATCCATTAGATGCTGCAAAAGAGGAGGCTTCTTCGTAAGATATGACTCTTCTATGATTTAAATCTGATTTGTTTCCAACCAATATTATTACCAAATGTTCATCAGCAAGATCTTTTAACTCTGTTAACCATGATACTAGTTTCAAAAAACTCTCTCGTCTATTGATTTATGATGATAATGAAGAATATACCTTGTCAAATCGAACACTAGTAGTGCAGCACAAGCTTTTCGATAGTATGATCTTAATATGGATCTAAATGATTCAGTACCAGCCTAGTCAGATTAAATAAGCACAAATACAGAATCCCAAATCATAGTTTTGATCATTTTGCCATTTATATCAACAGTTCTTGTTCCAAAATCTACACCAATTGTAATAGAGTAGTTTTCTTGGAATTTATTCTCAGTAAACTGTAATAAGAGACAGGTTTTGCCCACACCTACGATAATTATTGTAACAATATTATATATACTAGCTTCACCGACTACAATAAAATTAAAAGAATAATCAAACTGAGTCATAGCAAAATCTATAAAAAATAAAATTCGAAAATTCAAGCTTTTAGGCTTGAAAATGAATCACTTTTTTCAATTTTAGAAGCAATATGAGTGAATTGAGAGGTAAAACCCATTCGAAAAGATATAAAAAGAAACGTGTAAATGATATAAAGAATAAGATTCAAAAGAACTGGAGAAGTGAATTAACTCCTTCTCAATTAGAAGAATTATGTAGAAACATAAATACTAAATGCTTCATTTATGAGGATAAAGAGAATATAAACTACGGGTACTCTCTATTTGTTATATATTTCAAAGAAATGGAGTAAGAACAGGGCAATATACTTATTATTCAATCAAAGACTTGTTAGTTGGAAAATTGGAAGGTGAAAATGACTTTAAGAATTCATTTCTATTATTTAAAGTATGATTTTCATGAATTATCTATTGTTCTAGTTTGATACAATCCCTATAAGCGATAAAGAAATGTATATAGTCTTTATATCATATATATTAACTTTAGGAGTCCAATAATCATGAAAGATTCCACATTTCACATATCATGTTGTTTACCTTATGATACATACTTCACACTGGATGAATATAAGAACTCTATATTCATATCCTTGAAATACAACCTAATAACCTACTCCACAAACACACAACTTTATGAAAAAGTGTTAAATAGTCAATCCATCAATATCAATCCAATTACAAAAGCTAGATACATTGAAATAATCTCATTCATGCCAATATTAGAGTTAATGCATGCTAATAATAATAATAATAATAATAATAATGAATCTATTCCTACACTAAATATATCTGAAGGAATAAGATATTTTACTAACAGTGCATCCCATACTTTTTCACCACTTATTAATATAAGAGGATTTATATTACGATCTAGTCCATTAATCAATGAGATTGAGACTAAATCATCTTCAATAATACTGACTGTTAAAGACAATTCTAATGACAAGACATATATAATAATTAGAAATGATAGTAAATATTATTATGGAAATTTACTGAAGATATATAAAGAGTATATTGTTACTAATATTAAGCCAGTCAAATTTAAGAATAAGAATATACAGATATATGAATCAACAGATACAACTGCAATTGTTCCAATAGATAATAATACTAATAATAATAATAAAAGAATAAAATCATATTATACTAAAGACACTTTGAAAAATATAATAGAAAATGAAATAATTGATTATATAGGAATAGTCACAAATATTATAATAGACACAGTGATAGAGATAGATAATTCATTCTTTTGTTTATTAAGTCATATATCATTATTTAAACAGGAGTTAGGTATTAGAATTGGCTGTAAAGTATACATCATAGGAGGACATACAATATATGATGATAATAATATATTAAAAGGAATTGGATTATGTTATAATGGTAATATACAAGTGATTGAATATTCTAATATAAATAATTCATATTATCCATTATCAGTAGAAAGATCGAAACTTAATAAATATTTATCCAATCATTCATATACATATGTTAATATTGTGAATTTGTGTTATTTATTACAGTCATTATTGAGTAAGAAATTGATAAAATATTGTGATATAATACCAATTAATACAAGTACAAGTACATCTGTATTAGAGTATTTATTACCAACAGTTGAGAGTGAATCATCATATGATTTTTATAATGAAATTATTGAACATAATAGTGATGAATGTAGAGTGATTTATAATAAGAATAAAGAAATGTTTAATATAATTCCACATGTAATTACACTGAGAGATATTTACTTAAGATTTCAGAGATGTAATAGAACAGGTTATTATACTCTTAATGAAACTGAATTTTATAAGAATAATGAGAATGTATTATTATTGGGTTATTTAAGTGAAGATAAGAATGGAATATATTTATCAGATTTCAGTCTTACCTGTAGAATATTCTGTGATTTGTTGATGTTTCCTGAATTGTCAATACAAGGGAAGACTAAAGTATTAGTTATTGTTAATAAGTATATATATATATATATATATATATATTATATTATATTTATAGGTTTAATGTTACATGTGAAGTATCTTTTGATAAGAATATGTGTCAATTGAGATACATTTTGTCATTATTTCCTAAATCATTGAAATTATATAATAAAACATACAGTAGCAGCAGCAATAGTAATAATATGAATAATAATTCAGTTATATTGCCATCACAACCACAGTTTCAACATAGTATATTCATTCATAATGAGATAAAATCAACGTTATTAGTGTATGTATTGAAAACTCCATTAATATATGACAATATTATGAATAATAAAGGAAAATGTATAAATGGTTTAATTATTGAAAATAATACCGTTACAGGTTATTGTAGTATTGAAATAGGTGACAGAATTGCTGGGTTTAATATGATCAAAGAAGGTTACATATATGAAATAACCAGTTGTAAAGCAGTAGAAGAAGAATATATTACTTTATTAACATATCCAGGGTGTGAAATCAACAGAATTATATCATATTCTAATCCAATTCAAAGATTAAATGAGACATATAATATATATTTAAATCATCAAAAACAACAACAACAACAACAACATTCTAATAATAATAATAATAATAAGATAAAATATATTCAATATATCACTACTAATGAATCATCAATTTCTACATGTATATTTGCATCAGATAGTTTCAAGATATATCCATTATATACTATTAAACCTCCATTTAATAATACCGAATCATTTCATTTAAATAATGATGATATTGATATATTTTATATAAAGAAATTAAAAGGTGATAAAATACTGAGAAATTTTACTAAAATTGATGATAATTTAATATCTTTGTTTTATTCATTTCAATTACTTTTACCTCACACTTTTACTGTATTATATATTATATATGTCTATATAATATGTATAGATAAATGAGATATACAGCAATAATAGCATTATAAATAATACTCCAAATATGATGAATATCAAAGGTGCAATATATAGTAAATATATCAATAATGATGATATTCACTATATACTTAAAGATAATAATAATAATATAATGCATTTGTATGTTCCAAATAAATATCATTATGTTACACTATTTCCAGGCTATATTATCATTATTAATAATGTACATGTTGAAGTATAATAATATCTTGTTATATTCATATATATAAATAGAAGAAAAAGAATAATTATAATATCAGATTAAACAATTACTCATCTATTAATATCGTTGATTGTATAAAGATCACAGTGGATCCAGCTACAGATAATCAGTTATATGTATTAAATACATCTAAAATCAATACAATATGGACTAATTCATCAATATTATACATAAATACATTGAAAATATATTGGAAATGTTTAGAGTGTAAAAAAGTAATAGATTATAATATATTATTATCATCAGTTGAACATTTACCTATCATATTAGAGAGTAGTGCAATTGATAATAGTATATTTGCATCGTGCTTGTTTATCAAACCTGTTTGTGTGAATGGATGTAGTAAATGTAAAAGATTATACTGTTATTGTGATATGTCCTGTAAAATTGATGATGGCACTTCAACAGCTGTAGCTTATTGTAATGGTAAATTATGTTTTACATTATTGGAGATATATAATAATGATATTGTTGAATTTATCAATAATTTGCTGTTAGAAGGGAAAACCTATGAATATTCGTATATATATTTATATATTGATTAATATTATTATATAGAAATTCATATTTCAGTTCAGAATTAGAAGAAAAAGATAATTCTATTTTTAGTGATGCAATAAATAAAGTTAATAGCACTGCACCAGTTTACAACATGAAAGTTCGTTTTATTAAGAAATCTAATAACTCAGCAGATTTTATGAAAACCATCTCGTATATTTATTTGGATACATTAATTAATAGAGTTAGAAACTGTTTTGTCAAGACTAGAGTTGCAGAGACAATTTTTGTTCAGATAGATGATGTTTCGCATACAGACACTCTTAATAATATATTTGCACTGTTAAATTCAATTTAAAATAAATTTTATATGTTTCATGTATTCTGCATTTTAAATTAAATAATTACAAATTTTTTTATATAAAATCATTTTATCGTTTCAGCAAATTTCTATGTCACTTCTTGTCTAATATAGAAATAGACTCATTGACCATTAATACAAGGTAGTTTTAAGTATATGACTGGATTACCAGAGTCTTTAAATCCTCATTCTCTTGAAATTGCTAAATTTTGCTACCGTATATGAACGATAAATATATTTAGTAAACAATTGGGAAGTAAATCATATATGTGAGAGTTTTACGAGTTTAGGCAGAGTGTATGTTTATATTAGTTTTAGTTGTAGAAATAACAATGAAGTATCACAAGAACAACTTCTAAGGCTATTGCATATACCCAAATCTTACTTTACAGATGAAATATTCAAAAGTTTACGTATAATTTTGATAATTATTGCTATTATAGATATATTAAATTTTGAAAACAGAGTATTTGTGCAAAGTCTCACATTTAATGAATTTTTCCAATTCGTAACTGTGTTTGGGCTTTTTCCTCTTACATTACTGCTTAAAAGTATGTTTTACGATATATATGATGTTATAAATAGCATGTCTATCGATGACAGAAATACAAAATGACAATATAATCGATCCGACATCATTTACAGATCTTTTACAGTTGATTGATTTAGAGAATGATAGTTTAAATACTGTTATATTGATTTATAAAAAGCATGAAATGTATATAATAATAATAATTATTATTATAATGAATTAGTAAACCAGTAACAAAATCAATAACTTTTAGTGAATTGTTAGATATAGTAGAGAAAGATAAAATATACCCCAAATTAAGCCAATTAGTAAGTGCAATACAGAACACAATAATAGGATTAACTGATTGTGAAAACATTCAATATAAAATGCAGAATTGGAATTCCATTTATTTATATCAAATGCAACATAATGGTAAATTACCTCAAATACCTTGTACTCAATACATTTCGTATTTCTTCATGAGAAGACCTCATCCAATGCATTATGACTTTTCTGGAGGTACAGAAGTTAATATATTAGGATTATTAAAGAAATTAAGGGGATTAAGATTATTGTATTTGGAAAGAAAACATAAAAACATACCAAATCCAAATATACAAAAAATCAGAAATTCTGAAAGCCATTTAGGTGCTTCAAGGGCAATACGTAATAAACCTTATATGCCCTCACAATTGAGTGTCTCTTATAGTGGTTATGAAGATGGTAATGATTCTCATACTCCAGCTTCTACAACTAGAACTACTATATCACCTCCAGGTGTATCAGGCAGAACACTTAATAATGAATATGCAACTGCGAGGAATAGCGATACTTCTGCTTGTGACTCTAATTCCACTTTCATTTCCAAATATAAAACTTCTAATGTATCTAGAAGTAAATTATCAGTTTCTTCTAGAAAGGCGAAGAATAATCAATTGATTCCTCCTAATGAAGCTTTGCCTAGAATACCAAGTACAAATTCTTTAGCTTATTGCCGTTCGTCTACTACTATGGATGATTGATTTTATTTGTATGTAAATGTAGTGTATTTTATGTTTAATATAATGATATTTATTTTGATTTTATAAATATTTTTTTTGTTTTTTATTTTTTGGGGTATGAAAAATTAATTTTCGTTACTGATTTTTGTTTTTTAAAAATATGTCTGATAGTTCAAGTATATCTACAAAATTATATTCTTAGATTGGGTTAAATTGTTTGATGAATCATCTGGATCATATTATTATATGAATAAAACAACAAATCAAACCTCATGGGAAATTCCTAAAGGTTTTGTTGAAAGAATAGGTAAAACAAAGAAAGAATTGGAAGAATACAAAGAAATCGAAAATAATCAAGATGAAGATGAAGTACCAAAAATTAAAACCATTGCAGATGAAATTGATTTTCGAATTAAAATGGCAGCTAATACTAAAAGACTGAACTTTTCAAATTTCAATTTAAGTGAACTACCTGAATTCCCACCAGAATTAGGCCAATTACTCTACTTATACTTAGCTCACAATCAACTAGAAAAAGTGCCATTAACAATATGGCGTTTAAAATACATCCAGGAGCTTAATTTATCTTACAATTCCTTATATGATGTTACTATCTATAAAGGTGAAGCAATAGCTAAGCAATATGGTGTATTACAATTAGGAGTTGGGAATTTACAGTCATTACAACTGTTGGATATTAATCATAACAAAATCACTGATTTACCTGATGATTTGACTAAATTGAAAAAATTAACACAATTAATCGCTTCACATAATACAATAAATAAATTAAGAGAAAGTCTATTCACAGTAACAACTTTGACAGAATTATTACTTCAAAATAATCAAATTGCTGATATTAGTCAATCAATCAAAAGATTAACAAATTTAACAGTTTTGAATTTGAGCCATAATAAATTAACATCACTACCAACTGCTTTAGGCTTGTGTACAGGTTTGACAATGTTGAATTTGAGTTATAATGAAATATTTGAATTTCCATTAGATCAACAAACGTATATAACTATTTAATTACTATTATTCTATAGAATGTTAAGAGATTTTGAGAGATTAACAGCATTAACCTATTTAAACATAAGCCACAATAAATTCAGAAAGATCCCTGAAGAATTACCTTGTATGACTTCCTTAGAAACATTATATATCCATAACAATCTGATAAAAGAAATGGATGAGGAATTATCAACATTAGAAAGACTAGAGACGTTAAATATAAGAAACAATCGATTAGAAAAATTACCTGACTTAATGATAAATTGGATAAGTTTAAAAACATTTGATTTATCACATAATAATATAAGGAAATTACCTCCATCAATTGGTGATATTACTTCACTAGTTACATTGAATTTAGGATTTAATGAGATGAAGGAATTATGTGAAGAGTTGGGAAATTGTACAAATATCGTTAATTTGAATCTTATGCCTAATTATTTAACGACTCTTCCAGATCAATTTGGACATTTAACAAGTATAATAATATATTATATTATATTATATTTAATTTATTACTTTTTCTTGTATATATATAGATTTAACTAGTTTAGATTTGAGATGTAATGACTTTGAAACTCTTCCAGAAGGTATATTAGGTTTAATTCGTGTAAAATGGATTAATTTAGAGAATAGCAATATGAATAGTTTGCCTGATGGTATTGGAGGAATGAAAGAATTAGAATCAATTTATTTGAGATATAATAAACTAAGAACACTACCTCATGGTATTGGAGATTGCCATTCTTTATTATATTTGGATTGTAGAAATAATGAAATTGAAAGATTACCATCTTCAATAGGAAATTTACAGAATTGTCTTACTATTTTATTATCCAATAATTTCATTAGTTCATTACCAGGTGAAATTGGATATATGAGTAGTATAAAGTATATGGATTTCGAATATAATATGTATATATATTATATTATATGTTTTTATTAATAGAATATCTTCAATTCCAGAAACTTTTTCAAAAATTACATCTTTAAGAACACTTAATATCAGTCACAATGCATTAGAAGAAGATCCTTCAGAAATATTAATGAAAATAAAAACATTACAACATTGGGATTTATCATATAATAAAATAAAAAGAGCAGATTTAGATGAAGATAGTGAAGAATATAAGAATAAAATGTCAATGTATGCTTACAATCAAGGTGAAGCAGAATATAGTCTAAAACACTATGAAGAAAGTTTAAAACTATTTAACGAATCTTTGAATTATAATCCAAATAAAACTGAGGCAATATATGGAAAAGCGTTAGTTTATTATAGTATGAGAGACTATGATACTTCAATTGAATTGTTAACGAGTTATTTAGGTATAATACCTGATGATAATGGCGCATTACACAGAAGAGGAGTTTGCTATAATAAAATGGCCCAATATATCAATGGATTGAATGATTTTAATAAAATATTAGAAAGAATTCCATTTATTCCTGCATATTAGTATATACAGACTTATATTCATTATGTATAGTGATCGAGCGTATTGTTATTATAAACTTGGGAAATATACTGAAAGTCTTGCTGATATTGATAGATATGATAAGTTGAAGAAAGATTATAAGTTGAGTGAATTGAAAGGTAAAATATATAAAAATATGAATTTATATCCTGAAGCAGTACTTGCATTTACAGAGTATTTATCAATATAATAATATATTGATAAATAGTTCATTAAAATATCATGATTCAAACAATTTAGAAGTATATTATCTTAGAGGAATTTTAAATAGAGCTCTACTAGAGTATATTATATATATATTGAAATATAGTTATCGTCATTCAATAAATGATTTTGAAAATATATTAATCAAAAGTGAAGAAAGATTAAATGACGAAATTGAAAATGTAGAAGAAGATGAAGAAAAGGAAGAAGAAGAAGAAGAAAAGATTAACGATGGAAATGTTAATTTTGGACCTTCTTTGAGTGATGGCAAACCATTTAATAGTACAAATGAATCATATGGTCAATTAGTAATTGATAGTTTATATAATTTAATATCTTTATATGAATTAATTGGAGATAATTATAAAAGTCAAGTATATAATGATAAATTGGAAGAATTGATAGGAAATCACGATTACACAAGTCCATCAGCTAGTATAATAAAAGGCAGTAGTAAAGGAAGTAGTTTTAAAGATTCTAGATCAGAAATTAGTGTAGAAAAAAATGATTAATATAATAATAATAATAATAATAATTCAATATTAAAGAATTCTATTGATAATTCTTTCTTTTCTTCTTCGCTTATTCCATCTAGATTGATTATTCCAATTGATGAAAATGTTTGTAAAAATGATATAAATTCTGATTTCTCAATATTTTCATTTAAAGTTATTGATAATTCATCCAAACAGTCAAATACTTCCATACTATTTTTCATTAATCTCAGTACACTTTCATATAAAACATTATCTAATATGTTTATATTTCTTAATGGTTTATAATGATTTAATCTTTTAATAACTCTATATGTGGAAATAATAATTTCATTCCTTCATCTCCTATTTCATTTCCTTATAAACGAAATTGTTTAAGATATCATACTACTCAAATCTATTTTACATACACTTATTAATTCATTTAATCTTAATAAAACGAATAATTTGAATATATTGTCACTAATCGAGGATTAATTTTAATTACTAAAAAGAAAATGTCTAATTAATACTGAAATGGATTTATCAATTAACAATTCTTTGTTTAGTTTCATATCAAAGATAACTCTGGAAAATGGAAATTCGGAGAATAAGAATTTTAATCCAGTTGATTTTATAGCAATTATTTTAACTAATAAATAATATTCACACAACAATAAAAAACTATTCAAATAAAATAATAATAATAAATCATAACAAAACATTTAATTGTTCTTCTTATTGTCTATTTCATCATTACCTTCATAAGTAGCACCTGTAGCTTCAGAAGATTCACTTGCCAAAGTATTTAACATTTTAATAAACATTAAAAACCACATTCTATTCATAATATATAACAAATACATACACATGAAGTAAAATCAAAACCCAACATAATACAATTTGAGCTTGTAGCATAGGTATTTTAAACCAAGCTCCTATTGAATATAATTTCCAACCAGGATATAGTAGTTTTGCATATGGTGCTACATGTATAATCATCGCTCTTGGGAAGAGATACAATCTACTTATAAACCAGGTGATTAAATTAAGTATAAAAAATGATTCAGATAAATAATATCCTTCTTTATGATAGGCATGGATGTGATTCATTATTTTTACAGTTTCTACAATAATATCTGAAGATTCATGAATCTATAATACATTATGAATAAAAAAATAAAAAAATATAAAATATACCAACATAATAAAAACACCATAACCTCTAGTTCCATAAGAAAAACTTAACAATTCCAATGATATTGTAGTTAAATGATGTGTGAACATCATATAATAATCTGCTCTTCTAGCTTCGAAGAATCTATGTCTAATTGAAGAATAAGTCCATATTCCTAGTTGAAATGCATAAATAGAGATCATTGCTTTTGAAGCATGTGAATAACGTGGGTCTGGGATGAAAAAGGTATTGTCATCTTCTTTATACCAATTATTCTCACTCATTACATAACTAGCAAAAATTGTCATTATTATGTGAGTTAACAATTGCCAACTTTTTTGTACTACCTTCGATAGGGTTATTGGGTTTGATAACGGATCATCTATATAATTTGTAAGACAGTAGATATACTATATGGATATTTGTTTAATTTCTTGATTGACCAATCTCTAAACAAAGGTGTAACCAGCTTGTAGTAAGTGGGAGCTAAAACACTATTTAAAACAGCGAAAAATATATATAGTTCTAAAGCAAATATATTAACTGTATAGAGTTCATATCTATATCAATCATAACTAAGAATTTGACATACATAGCCCAAATTAATAAAACACACAACGCAGATGTCATTATCCAGTCTAAGAGTGGCTTTTGAACATATACTTTTGCCTTTTTCTCTTCAGACATTGGTAAACTCGATTTTTGAAAAATAGAATGAAAAAGTTTGGCTTGATAGAAGATTTTTATTTTTATGAGATAGATGTGTACTTCCAACAATTATTTTGGATAATAATGATATTCACTTGCAATCAGAAAGAAAAATAAAGATAAACTAACTCCAGCGTTGGTTTAAAAGAAATAGACTGAATAAAGAAAAAAAGAGTAGAGAATAGTATATAAATAAAAATAATAAAAATAGATAGTATAAAGAAAAGTAAATAAAGTCAATGAGGAAAGTATAAAATGAAAGATTTGAATATATCATAACTATTAATATTTTACTCATTTTTCTGCTTATTATCATTCAATGAAGCATTATCATCACCTTCATAAATCTTTCCAGTATCTTCAGATGATTTTCTAATGAAAATTAAACATAATTATAAATTTATACGTAAGCATAGTGACTAGCATATTTAAAAATAGTACAAACCAAAATATGTGAAGTATAAGCAGAATCCAACACAGGTATATTATAACTGATAATGTTGGAAGATAATAAAATGATTTGAAATTGAACAATGAATAATCTGAATATCTATGTCTTGCATAGGGAAGGACTTGTTTGTATATTCTTGTAGGGTAAAGATACAATCTACTTATAAACCAGGTGATTAAATTAAGTATAAAAAATGATTCAGATAAATAATATCCTTCTTTATGATAGGCATGGATGTGATTCATTATTTTTACAGTTTCTACAATAATATCTGAAGATTCATGAATCTATAATACATTATGAATAAATAGGAATACAAGTATAACAAATAATCCAAAAGAAGTTTCTCCATCTTGAAAACTCAATATCTCTAATAAAATCGTAGTTAAATGATGTGTAAACATAACATAAAAATCACGTCTTCTAGCTTCGAAGAATCTATGTCTAATTGAAGAATAAGTCCATATTCCTAGTTGAAATGCATAAATAGCCGTTACTGCTGATGATGTAGCTTTACCATGAGGATCTGGATCAAACATTGATTTTGGATTTGTGAGCCAACCATTTAAAGTCATTACATAATATACCCATACAGAGGTGACAATATGAATTAATAACTGCCATGACTTCTGAGATACTTTTTCCAGTGTTAATGGATTACACATTGGATCATCTATTACAGAGTATAAGACGATGATTTCTGTAAGTATATATATATGTACTGAAAGGATATTTGTTAAGAAAATGGGATGATAGATACTTTAACAGTTGTCCAATCAAACGATAGTAAGTAGGAGCAACAATGCTTATTAAAATAAAAGATGATAAATAAATCTTCATTGCCAAAATGCTCTCATTGTATAATAGGTAACTAATATAGAAATAAAAATTAATACACAGATGCAGCTACACAAACAAATAAGCAACATGTCATGAACAGTTCTAGTATTGGCCTTCGATAATACACTTTATCATTGACAGAATTGTCCATAGTATTTATAAAAAATAAACCAAAATATTAAATGAAAACAACCAATAGAATTGAGTGATTTAACACATAACCTTTTTGAAAAAAAAGTTAACGAGCACATTATAGTTTTTTAATGATTATTTGACTATTTTTATATTACACTAGCATTATAAGACAAAACAGCAGTAAATCAATTTATTAGAATCTATTTTTCGTAGAGTAATCTCTAGGTGCATCTACTAAACCTTTTCCTCGTCTAGCTCCTTTATATACAGTCTCAATTATATCTATTAGGTCTTGTTTATTAGAAAAAGCCCAATTAATTTTATTATTATTACCAGTTCCCAAATCTACCAACATATGCTTATTGTGATAGAAAAACATTATCGAACAAGGATCATATAATTCATACATGGTATTAAAATCAGGAACTTCTGTTATATCAACCAAAAATATTACTGCAAAATTCTTTATTTGTTCTGCTATTCCAGCTAGTGTATTATCTGTCTATGAAACAATAAATAAGCAACAAAAAATATACAACCATGCAAGTAGCATCCCAATCATGTCCAAATCGTATCACAACTACTTTATTCTCTATACTTAAAATAGCTTGATCAACAGCATAACCTGTTCTTAGATGTGGAAGTAGATAAGACATTTTAAAATAAATACTAGTATTTATGTGTATTAGAGTGTATTCGTTTTTCAAATGTCAACAGCAAATAATATAGTTCTTAGTCCTTTAAGTAATGTAGTTCCTGTATTATTTATAATTATTACTTGCCATAGATACGAAATAGAAGGAGTAGTATGAGGAAATCTATGAATGAACAAGCTGTTAAGTTTTTTGTATTATATAATAGTGTAATATGTTAGAAACAACATACAGATCCCAATACAATAGAAGCAATTCATTTAGCACAAACATTAGGCTTTGAATCTAGTAATGTCGGTACTTGGTGCGAATCAATACGATTTTCTGATTTAGTAACAAAAGATATATTTGCAGAAGTATTAAGGAGATCAACAACTGAAGATTTTGATTATTCTATTTTAAGAACAGTAATGGAACAAGCAAACGATGTAATTGGAATACAAATATTGGATGACCTTATTAGATATTTGTCAGAGGATGGAGACGATATGGAAATAGATTATGCAGATTTACTAGATCATGTAAAGCATCGTAGGAGAATAATGACAATTATGTATTTCATTAGTGGTACAGAAATACCATCAGTTAAGTTCTACCGTGATACAACAGGGTTTCAATTTACATCTCCTCCCCAACCGTATTTATATAAAAAAATATATATATATATATAATCTGATAATAGTAAAACTCAAGTAGTAATGCCATTCCCTGCAATCCATGAAAGAACAGTTCAAAAGGTATTAAAACCACCATCCACAATTCAATTAGACAAATTACACTATTATGAGTTACCACCTAAAGCAACAGAGCATCAAAGACATGTACATGATTTAAAATCACAATTGGGAAACTCTTACTCAAAAATGGTTTCACATCAAAGACAAAGTATGAATATTATATAATTTATGTTTTTTTTATATAGTTACAAAATTATTGGGTATTGTTGAAAGACACAATCTATCAGATAAATCAAGAGTTGTATTACGTACAGAAGCCTGTAAATTATTAGAAATAATCGCTGAAAGTCATATGCAAGATGTTGTTAAAAAGAAATTCATCAGTTGGAAGTTATTTACATTATATAAATCCGTTGAAAGTCAAGCTGAACAATTTATTAAATTATACAGTGCCAGAAGGATGTATTTAATTTTCCACCAAAATGATAAACGTTTTTTATACAAAGGATATAGTGCTTTAAAAGATAATTATTTATTCTACAAGAATTTAATATTAGAAGAAAATACAATCGTTATACAAAGATATTGGAGAGAATATTTAAGAATGCAAATACAATATTCAGAATATATGATTCAATGTGCAATAAAATTACAAAGCGTATATCGTGGATATAGAGGAAGATTAATCTACAAACAATTGAAATATGAACAAAAGAAAATCATCTCAGCCTTAACTATACAATGTGCTTATAGGAGTCATAAAGCAAGAAAGTTTTATAAATTATTATATACTACTCGATTAGAATATATTATGTCTTGTAGAATAAGATTAGCTTGGAGAGTGTATATGAGAATAGTGTTTAAATCATTGTATATTATACATTCAGCATGGTTGAAACATCATTTTAAGAAATTAAGAAAGGAAAGGATGGCTGCTATTCGTTGCCAGAAATATATTAGAAGTATTTATATATTATTATTATTATTATTATTATTATTATTATATTATAATAATTAAATAGTGTTTTTAACAAGAATACATTTCAAAAAAGATTTATCTTATACTCACAATGTTAAATTTGTTCAAAAGACAATGAAAGAGATGTTAGAAATAGTTCATCGTAGAAAAGCGAAAGAAAAGCAAGTAGCAATGATGGCTCAATCCTTATTCAGAGGACATGTAGCAAGACTCAAATACCATGAGATGAGATCTTACCATTTGAAAATATTAACAATTCAGAGGTTTTATCGTGGTTATCGTGGTAGAAAAGATGTGATGAATATGTTGGAAGAAAGGAAAGGAGATGTTGCACAAAAGATAATAGCAAGATGTTGGAGAGCACATGCATATAGAAAGTTTGTAAAATCATTGAAAAAAGTATGTTTTAATTATTAATTATTAATTGTTTATAAATAGAAAAGATTGGGAGCTTTAGAAATTCAAAGAACATTCAGAGGACATTTAGCAAGAAAATATGTGAAATTATACATAGCAGAATTAGAAAAAGTGATAGATAATAGAAAAGAGAGTATTATATTAATACAAAAGATAATAAGAGGTTATCAATGTAGAAGAAGAGTTCAAGAAGTGACAATTAAACATGATGTAAAGAAAAGAATAGATGATGAAATAGCAAGAAGAAAGAAGAGAGAAGAAGAGTTGTTGGTAGAGAAATATGAAAAAGCAACGAAAATACAAGCATGCATTAGGAGATATTTAGCTATTAGATTATTCAAACAAATGAAAATTGTATATTATTAATTGATTATATTTATAAATAGGATAAAGAACGATATGATGCTGCAGTTGTTATACAATGTGCTGTAAGAATAAAAGAAGCTAAAGCTCGATTTGAACAAGTTAAAAGAGAACATATTAGAAGAGTCAGAAATGTATATATATATTAATATAAATATAGAATGCTGCAACAAAAATTCAAGCCTTTTACAAGATGCATATTGCTAATTTAAAATATGAAATGAAAAGAGAGGAATGTAATGATAAAGAAACTGAACTATTTACATTTTATAAGTATTACAAAGCTGCATTAACCATCGAATGTTTATACAGAAGAATCAAAGCAAAGATATATTTAATATATTTGAAAAATCAAGCAGAGTTATTAGAAGATATGGGAAAACAAGGATATCCATCCTATATGTCTGAAAAAAGAAATAAAGTAAAAGAGAAAAAAGCTGCTGCAAAGATACAAGCATTATGGAAAGGTTATAAAACTAGAAAATCATTGGAAAGTATAAGATTTGATCAATTTAGATTGAAGATTCAAGCTGATTATGAAAAGATGTTGGAAATATCTAAGCAGAATGTTATTAAAGTATATATATATATATATATATATATATATATATTGTTTATTTTTAATTTAATCAAAATAGATTCAATGTTTTTATAGAAGACATTTAGCTGAAAGAACTGCAGATTATTTACAGGTATTTATAATATATTATATTTTAGTATAAACAAATGCATAAAGCTGCTTGTATATGTCAAAAGATATGGAGAGGTTATGCTGCACGATTATTAAGAAAGAGATTATTAGGAGCAGAAAAACAAGAAGAAGTGAAAGAACAGAAATTCAATGAAAAGAAAATGAAAATTATATTATGGACACAATCACAATATCGTCGAAGAAAAGCAATTAAGAAATATCTTTTATTAGTATATGCAAAGAAAGAGACAGAATATAATCAATTCTATCAAATGGCTCGTCAAGCTGCTGCAATTAGAATAACATCCTTCTGTAAGATGGTATTAATAAGGCAAAGTTTCTTAAAGGAAAATCCACAGTTTAATCATTCAAATAATGAAAGAGGTGGTGTTGGTGGAGTTAAAAAGGCAAGATCGAATTGGGAACAACATTTTGATTATAAAAAGAAAGAATTCTATTATTATAATCCATTCAATGATGTATATTTTCATTTATTTATATTTTAAATAGCAAACTGTTACTGAATGTCCAACTGCCAATATAAAACAAATCAAAAAAGCATTAGAATATCAAACATGTGTAGAATGTGATAGAAAACCTGATGTTTGGTGTGTACAATGTAGAGATTTCTACTGTAAAACCTGTTCAATACTATTTCATGATAAAGGAAAGAGAAAATTACATTTATTAGAATCATTATATCCACCATTAGATGAAACAGATGACAATTCAAAATTAAAACCACCAGAACCAGTTCCAACTCGTTTCTGTTCATGTTGTAAGATTGAACCTTCTTATTGTCTTTGTAATCAATGTTTAGATAGTTATTGCTTGAATTGTTTTAAGAATCAACATGTTAATTCAAAGAGTAGACAATGCCATACTTGGGATTATTGTGGATTTACTGAATGGTGTAGTGTATGTAAGACTGTAATTGCTAAAGTGATTTGTCCAGATTGTAAATATGCATTTTATTGTGATAATTGTTATACAATTAAACATAGAAAAGGAGGTAAAAGAACTCACAGACCTCGTCCAATTAAACAAGAGTATTTACAGAAGAATAATTAAATATTATATATATATATATATATATATAAGAATATAATTTAAGAATATTTTATATATTTATTTAATTACATGTTTATACTTTCATTATCATCTTCATCTTCTTCTTCCTCTTTTCTTTTCTTTTCTTCTTCTTTTTTCTCTTCTTCAGTCATGTACTTCTCTTCAACGTTGTTTCCAAAGAACAGCTTCTGAATTGAATTACATTTACAATATTCATAGTTGAATTTCTCTCTCAGTTCAACAATTTCATCATTTTCCATATTAACAAAACTAAAATTAAAACATCTCAATAGAATTTTCTCATTTTTGTTTTTCTTCTGATTAAATTCATATTTGTAAGATTCAAACAATGAAATGCATGATTTAGTGTCTAATTCTATTGCTCCAGGTATAGAGCAATCGATTATATTAATATTATACAGCTTACATGACTTCCACAATACACTTTTAATACTTACAGGTTTTTTTATGGTTAAATCACCAATATCAGATTTTGACATATCATCTTTTATCAATGTAGTTTGATCAATCAATGTATTAGAAGATATTATACAACCTTTCATATTACAATTCTGAATGCAACAGTTTCTTAAAAAACTATGTTCAATTTTGACATATCTCATGTCACAATTAACAAATCTACATCTAATTAATTCTGAATTGGAGAAGTCAGCGCAAGTAAGCACAGCATTATCAAATCTAAGCCCAACTAGCTTCATGTGTGTGAAATCTTCGTTTCTAAACTCTACATGATATTGATATTCTGGTTTCTTTTTTGTATTAATATTTACAACTGTATCTAATATTGATTCTATCTCAAAGACTGATAATTGACCATGGTTGAGATATTGAGTGTTTAAACTATTATAATCTACATCTAGCATATTATAATTTTTAAAATTAGGTCTAATAAATAAACCAGATTTAGAATTGAGTATCTCGTTTAAATCATCAGTATTAATCTTCTTTAAATGACTTACTTTTATATCTGTCATGCTGTATGATTTATTTATAACAAAATTGGAGTTATAGTCTTAACCACTAATAAAATCTATTGATTAATAGAAATAGATCCAGTTATATCAGTTACATTATTATGAAATTTTCAAAACTTATCATCCTCTGTGTATTTTTAGTTTATTTTTGCTGCAGTACTGAGGCGAAAGAAAGTCAATTATCTTCCAACAATTCTTCTTTGGGTTATGGTGATTGGAGTATATTTTATAGAATTATTAGTATGATAGGTATAAAATTTGAAGATGTAAGTATGAACGGTTTTGATATATCAGGAATAATTGCTACTAATGAATTAGTAAGTTGTATAGAAGATATTGGATTACATAATTTTACAATAGGATGTTCATGTGCAACACTAGAAAAAGATTCATACAGCGATAGTGGAGGTGAAGGAACCAGTTTTTACTGTATGACTCTTGAATTTCAAGGTAGTTGCCCACTACTTGGTTTTTATTTTGGATGCGGTATTAGAGATGAAAAATCGAGAGAAATAATTAAATACTATACAATTGATACAGTTTATCAGAGGTTTGGAATTGGAATTAAGTGGATCATCATAATATTTGCAACAGTTGTAATATTATTATTGGCTAGTTGTATATGGTGTTGTTGCTGCTGTTGTCATTGTTGTTGTTACAAAAGAAAAACACCAGAATATCTTCTTTCATCAGGCTATGCCCAAATATAATTTTAATACATTTAATCATAAAAATATATATTAACCAGATTATAAAATGTTTTTTTTATCAAAAAATAATTATTTCATACTTTTGATTTATATTTAATAGAAATAGATGCGTTTCATATTTTTTAAATTTTCAATTAAACTACATTTAAATTATATTGTATTAAGATCAACATTATAATGATCAACATGACGAGAGGTACATGTCAAAAAATGTTTATGTAAGTGTAAGTAAATACAGCATTTATAACAATATAACATAGTAGTATTCCATGTATAATAATTATATCAATCTTTAATGCATACTACTGCAATCATAATAATGATTAGTACATTTGAATGATGCTAGCAAACTCAAAAGTAAGCATTACATATTTATTAAGATATTACAATCCAAGATATATATTCACATCATAGCAAATATAGAGGACATATTAAATATAATAATAACTTACACTAAAACAATTTATTTGCCAAAATTGGAAATGATTAAGGTATATTGTATTGCTTTTATTAATTGATTGGTTATTAATATAGTAATATTTAGTTGATACATCATAATTAATAGGCATTAGGGTTGGTATTAGCGTAATCTAAACATGTCGCAAGAAAACATAGCGCTAAATGGTTTACCTGAAGCAGAGAAAGAAATGAAAGAAGTATGTCATAAAATTTGCAATTAAAAATTAATTATCATTCAAATAAATTGAATTAGACACTCAGTGTGAAATAAAAATTCAAAAATGCATTTCTCAAAATTCATTATCCTCTGTGTATTTTTAGTTTATTTTTGCTGTGGTACTGAGATTAATGAAAATCACGTAGCTCCAAAAAATCTTACTTCGGACTATCGTAATTGGAGTATGATATTTAGAATCTATACTAATAGATATTCATTTAGATAATCTCGATGTATCAGTGGGTATAGATGGCAGTAGTGTATCTGGAAATGTTCAATATTCTGATAAAGATCAGTGTTTGCTTGATATTATAGAACACACATTAAGATTGAAATGTGGATGTAGTGTTTCTCCTATTGATGCATATTTTTTTTCGGCTGGAGATGGAGATATGATAAGCTGTCTTATTACTCCAGTGAAAGAATCTTGTTCATTATTTTATTTTTATTATGGTTGTGCTGTAGTTGATCAAGATACTGGTTATACTGTAACTTTTGAAGCTATTGATACACTGACTCATGGGTTGGGAATGGATCGTATATGGGTATACGTTATATTTGTTGCAATCGTTGCATTAATATTAGGCTGCTGTATATGGTGTTGTTGTTGCTGCTGTCATTGCGGCTGTTACAAAAGAAAATCGCCAGAATATCTTCTTGCAGAAGCTTATAGCAAAGTGTAATGATTATTACCTCTATAGCATTTACTTGCAAAATGTTGATTTATTTTTTTTTTTGTTTTACCAAAAAAACATCAATTGACACTCAGTGTGATAAAATTCAAAAAATTATGAATTTTTCAAAATTGTTTGTTTTCTTTACATCTATTTTTTTATTTTGTGGTAGCAGCGAAATAAAAGATGATAAATTATCACACACGAATACTTCTCTGACTTATGGAAGCTGGAGTAAGATAATTAGAATTTATTGTAATAGATATCGTAATGGATAGTGTTCATGTAAGTACTGGATTTGATGGAACTACAGTATCTGCAAAAATTCGTTACTCTAGTGAAATTGACTGTTTTGCTGATAATTTGAAATATACACTTAGATTAAAATGCAGATGTAGTTCATCACCGATTGCTGCATATTCCTTTTCATATTATGATGGAGACGAAATAACTTGTTTAGAAACCTCCAAATCAAGTGATTGTTCATTGTTTGATTTTTATTATGGCTGTGGTGTAGTTGATACAGATAATTATCGTGTTGTTTCATATCATTCTGTTGATATTGTCTATGAGTGGTTAGGAATCGACGTTGTTTGGATGATAGTTATTTGCGCTGTTGTATTGATAATTATATTGGTTAGTTGTATATGGTGTTGCTGTTATTTATGTCATTGTTGTTGTTATAATAAAAAGCTGCCAGAGTTCTATATTACGTCAGATTACACTCAAATATAATTTTAATAAATTATATCAATTTATATTATATGTTTAAGATGAAATAAACAAAAATACACAAATATTCAAATAGCCGTTATACAATGAATTCTTCTATTCTTCTTTTTCTTATTATATTTTTAGAATTTAGTTATGCAAAGCATACAAACTATACAAGTTATCTCAGGTCACATGATACTAAAGTTAGTTTAGACAGCAGTTTCTGTATCGAATTATATTTATTTGTTTTACTAGCATTGAACTTAAAAAATCTTAATTTTGATTTTTTAGATGGAATACATATATTTGGATATATATCATATTCAGATAAAGAAAAATGCATGATTGAGACACTTACTCACAAAATGGGTTTGCAATGCAGAGTATCAACATGGATCATGAAAAGTTCATCATTTTCATTTTCTAAAACAATGGAACATCTAAATTGTTCAAATAATGATGTAAATGTTGTTTATCAAAACATGTTTGCCTGCTATTATGGATGTGCAATAATGAATATAGATAGTAGTGAAGTGTATGAGTTTGAAACAGTTGATTTATTTAAAGAACGATATAAATGCCCTATTTGGGTTATATATGCTGCTATATCAATTGGTTTATCATTTATTGCGGTTTGCTTAATATGTGTATGTTGTTGTTGTTGTAAATGTTGTTGTCCCTGCTTTTTATGTTGTTAATTTTCTGTGGAATTTAATTTTTATAATTATTTTTTCATTTTTATACATGTATTTATTAGCTAAAAGAAAAAAAAATGAAAGAAAAAATATAGAAGTGTAATAAAATAACAGATGATAGTCAAAATCTACTATCAGATGGAATAGTTGGTAATGGAGATAAATCAATAGATGGTGAGTAATCATAAGGGCTTGGTGTATTAACCAAAGGACTTTCTTCATCTTCTCTACTAATCTCAGAATAAATTTCATCAATGTTACCTTTAACCAATCTCCTTGATAATTGTATATCTTCAAATGATAATCCTCTTTTTCTAGTTCTTCTTCCACTGATATTACTTTCATCAAAAACAATATCACCAAGCCTCCCTTTTTCAAATACATTCTTTTCATCATCATTAATAACAAGATGTTTATTTTTATTTTTGTTATATAAAAAGTGATTATTTATATATGAATGTGAGATTAATACTTTTGTTTCACTCATTTTTCTTCTTCTAATATCAATATCATTCTGTAAATTGTTTAAAGTGTCATCTATTACACTTCCATGTCGACATTTCTTGCTACATTTTATAATATTTCTAATCATTCTATTTTTCTCTTCTTCTTCTTCTTCTTCATTTATTCCTTTTACTATTTCATCTTTTCTTTTTTCATCTTCTTCATTTTCTTCTTCTTCTTCTTCTATTATCAATGGAAATTGCAATATATTGATCATTCCAGGATGTATATAAGAAAATCCAGCAAAATCTTCATCCTTCATTGGATGTATCAACATGTTATTATCAAACTCAGGTAAGGGAGCTTCAGTGTAAATTTTATCAAAATTTGTATCATCTTCTTCACTTATATTAAACTGAATTGGAGGTGTTATTTGTTTATGATATAATCCATCCCAATTTATATCTTTGAAAAATATATGATTCTTTAAATCACTAATTCCATTTTTTAATCTATTATTTCCAAGTCTTTTATTCACATTCTTCTCTAACAATCCTTTTAAAAATGAATTACATTCTGATGATAAATATGGTGGTAGTTTTGGCTTTTTATTCAATATCATATCATATAATTTATTCTTATTCTTTGCTATAAATGGAGCTTTTCCAGTGAATAGTTCAAATGATAATGCTCCTAATGCCCAAATATCTACACTTTCATCATAACCTTCACCTTTGATCATCTCTGGAGCCATATACTCTGTAGTTCCACAAATTGTCTTTGCATTTGTTTTGCCAGTTGACATGGTGGCTAATCCGAAATCTGTTATTACAATATGTCCATCAGAATCTAACAATATATTTTCAGGTTTTAAATCTCGATGTATAATGTGGTTATTGTGAAGGTATTCTAAAGCTAAAATTATTTCAGCAATGTAGATTTTGGCTTGATTTTCTAAGATACATCCTTGTTGACGGATATGGGTGAATAATTCACCTCCATTTATGAAATCCATTACTAAGAAGAGTTTATCTGCTGTTTGAAATGCAAACCTGAGTGGTACGATAAATGGGAAGTCTATAGCTGTTAATATTGTCTTTTCACTACAAATATAAGCAATTTGGTCTTCATCTTCTAATTTATCTTTGTTGATAATTTTCATTGCATATATTTTGTTTGTTTTATCGAATTTCACTTTATATACCTATTCTATTATTCAATTGAAATATACTTGACCAAATCCTCCACAGCCAACGCAACTTAATATCTTAAAATCTTTCAATTCCACGGCATGTTGTGACACAGTATTTTGTGCAGATAATTCTTCACTTTCTAAGAGATTCTTTTAAACTAGTTATTATACTATTGATTTCACCAGCGGATGTTGTGTCTTTTACTTCGCCTTTACGATCTAAAGTTTCGCTGTTTTCCTCAGTATCTTGCATGAGAAAATATTCAAAAAATGACAAAATGAATAAAATTTTGGTGCGAAAATTCTTTTTTTCGTTATTTTTGTGAAATTTTATCATTGGATTATTTCTTATTTCATTTGTCTTCGTAGAAAATTCAAAAATATGTTATATATACTTCTCTCTAATACATACAACTCTTTGTAAAGTCAATCACTTGAAATGAAATCTCAGCTATATCTTCTGATTATATTAATTATGTATAAATTAACACAACAAAAGTATTTTTAACTATGTATATAAATTCTATTCTACAAAAAGTAAGAAAATAAAATTCTTGATTTGGCTCGTCGGTTTTCGGGTTACATTAATCTTCTTTTGCTTTTTTAATAATGTATTCGTCTTTATATCGATTGAATAAAATTCCAAGAGTTGCAGCTAGGTCATTGTTACGTGTACAAGCAGCAAGTATAGAATCTGTGGTTTATTTTTAGGATTCACAATCCCTACATATATACAACATATACAATTTTCTTCTTTTGTTAATTATAGAGTATTTTGAAAATAATTTATGATAATAGAAACAAAATTTTCACACGTCTGTATATTTAAGGGATATAGAAAATGAAAAACTCGATGAACCTAAGAAAGAAGAGAAAAATAAAGAAGAAAATCTAGAAGAGAATATAGAAGAGGAAGATATGGTTGATGAATTTTATGAAGAACAAGAAAAACTAAGAGCGAAAGGATATTCACAAGAAGAAATAGATGAAATACTATTTAAAGAATTTGAAGAAGAAGAAAAGCCAAAAGAAGAGGAAATAAAAACAGAAGAAAAAGATTCTGTAAAAGAAAAACCAAAAGAAAAGAAATCATTTTTCTCAGGATTATTTGGTAAAAAATCATCTAAAATAGCTGTCAACAAAAAAGAAGAAACAGAAGAAATAACAGAAGAAAAAGAATCAGAAAAAACAGAACTAAAAGAAGGTGAAGAAGGTGAAGAACAACAACAACAAACTAAAGAAATAGAAAAGAAACAAACAACTCCAAAAGTAGAAGAAAAGAAGAAAAGAGTTTCAAAATTATTCGGAAAATTTTCATTCAATTTCAAAGATGAAATAACAGGTGCATGGAGTGAATTAGTTAATCCAGATAGAACAAACAATAGATTATATAAAGAAAAAGAAGTAGAAAAGGAAGAAGAAGAAGAGCTTAATAAAACACCTGAACAAAAAGAAGAAGAAATGAAAAAAGAAACTGAAAATATCAATAAAGAAGCTGAAAAAATAAAATCACAGTTAGTTGTATCTGAATATACTACAGCTTGGGATAGATTCAGCGCATATCTTAAGAATGCACCATTAATTGAAGATATTATGAGTGCTGGACAAAGAGTATATATATATAATATTATACATTATATAGATGAGAGAAACGGCTATAGGAGAAACAGTTACAGATTCAATTGAACATTTCCGTGAACAATGGGAAACATCACAACATCCACTTGTATATAAAATGTCTGAAGTTTATTCTGAAGTATTTTCTGAAAATGATGTTAGAGCATCTGTGAGAGAAGTTCAAAAAACTGATCCAACATTTTTGGAAATTGATTTTCAACAAGAAATTAATAATGATACAATACCTACACTATTGCATTCTTATTTAGATGGTAATACTGATAAATTGAAGGAGATTTGTAACGAGGCTTGTTATTCTAAACTAGCTGCTGCTATTCAACAGAGAAAAGCTGATAATTTGTCTGTAGATGGTCATATTATCAAAATTAAACCTGTTAGACTAGAAAAGGCTGTTTGTATGGAGAAAGAAAAACCAATTTTTATTTATATGACTAGTATGCATCATATAAACTGTATTAAAGACAGTAAAGGAAAGATTATTGAAGGAAGAGAGGATTTAGTGATGGAAACATTCTATTTATTTGCATTTCAACTTGAATTGGATATGAAACGTAATTCTTATGATTGGAAGTTGGCTGATATTCAACAAGCTGGTTCAATGCCAGTTATATAATGACAATTCTTTTTGTTTTTATAGATTGTTTGTTCTGTGAGAGATAAAATGAGTTTTATTCAATAAGGCTTGATAACAGTTTGATAATTGTTTTGAATTTTTATTTTTTTTTCATGAGTTCTCAAGAAGAAGAAGATTATTCAGATGAGGAAGTTACAGTCATATATCATCCTGACAATGATCCAATGAGATTGCGGGATGGTAAGACTTTGCCTCATCCTTACCCTGTTCTGTATTTTAGCAAATAATTAATATACACTAGTTCTCCTGGAAGAACTCATTACAGTCCAAACTATGATTTGGATGATATTCCATCTTTTGGTGGTTTTGATGAGTATGTGTAATACTATTCATATTTCTAGTGATGATATGTATATTGAAGATGCACCGAGAGAAAATCACCCCAAATATAAGCGTTTTATGAAGAAATTCAAAGCAAATGTATTTTCTTAGTATTATACACCTAATAGAAAGATAAACTTCTTCCCTATATTTTATTTTTCATATTTTTCATATTGTCTCTGGCTTTTGTTAGAAGTTTGGTTCAGCATTATGTATTAGCTGAAAGGCGTTTATTGGACAAAGATCATGTAGTACTTACTGTATATTGACTCTTTATTATGAATATTATTATTAGTATAACAAGCTAGAATCTGAACAAAATATTCATTCACAGAAATTAGACAAATTAGAAGCAGCCTATAAAGTAATAACAGAATTGAAGAATGAGATTAACAATCTAAACAAAAAGTTGGATAAAGCATCACAAAATCCACATACAAATTCTAAATCAGATAGAATAACTGTAGATTCTTCAGAATTATCATCATATAAAGATATAATAAATGAATTAATGAACAATAATAATGAACATTTCAAATCATATGATTCTTTAATTCCACAATTGGAATTAGTATCACTTCAAACTAATGAAAGTGAAAAGAATATTGAAATACTGAAGAATGGATTTTTACTGTTTGCTAATGAAACTAAAACGAATATATCTCATTTACAAACACAAATGAATAATTATAATGAGATATTGAAACAATATAAGAAGATGATTGATTCTATCCAACAAAATAATAATAAAAATAATAATGACATTAAGGATAATAACTCAAATAATAATAATAATAATGAAATTATGAATGAATATAAGTCTGAAATGAATCAAAATATTGACACTATCAAAGATACAATGAAAAATATAGAGAATGAAATGAAAATGACAAAGGGTGAAATAGATAATGTATATATATATATATATATATACATTAATATATTTAAATAGTTGAAAACATCATTTAATGAAAGAATTGATGGATTAATATCACAACAACAACAACAATCACAGAAACCAGAACCGTCACTACAAATCAATGACGAGCTATTATTATCCAATGAAAATACAACAGAATTAATAAAGATAATAAACCAATTAATATCAGATAAAATGTCACAAATCTACACTCAAGATTCAATTGGAAAACCAGATTATGCATTATATGTAACTGGTACAAGAATTATCCATAATCCATTATATACATCTGAAACATATCATGCAGATGAAAATATTTTACAACGAATTGCCAATAAGTTTGGTTTAGGATTAACACAGAATTCACCTGAAATTGTTATTCAAGTATATTATTTCGTTTTTTATATTCCTAGCCATTTCATGCAATTGGTGATTGTTGGGCATTTAATGGTGGTTCAGGAAATGTGACAATTCAACTTGGAAAACCACTTATACCTACATCTTTTACTATAGAACATATTCCTAAGTCAATTGCTATTAATATTGATAGTGCACCAAAAACAATGAAGTTTATAGGATATAGAAATGAAGATATAATTGAATTAACAGGAAATATTACTTACGATATTAATTCTAAGAATCCACAACAGGAATTTGTTGCTAAGAAGATAAATGATCCAATTGAATTTGTTCAGTTACAAATTTATGACAATTGGGGAAATAAAGACTTCACTTGTTTGTATAGATTCAGAGTTCATTCGAATTAATAATTTCTTTTATATTATATAATGTTTTTCTCTTTCATTTACTTTGGTATTACAATAAAATGGAGTATAGTTTGATTATATCGGATTTTGTTTGTAATAAAGCTTATAAGCATATGATATTTTTATACTCAACTTCAATATATACACCATCATCATCAAAATACAGTCCAAGTTATCCTCAACATTCTCTAGGTTTATTATCATTTCTATATTCAATAATAAGCATAATAACACTGTCTAATCTATTTTGCAAACAATAAATAATATTAACTACTTAATAACAAAATATATTATGAATATTACAATATCTAAATATTTTGTTTTGTATTTTACTTATTAATTAAATCACATCAGACACATTTTCAAATATTAATTACAATTTTATTACATGAGTTTAAGAATAATGAATATTGCCATCATATCTCTAGTAGATTTCTTTCTCAAATCACAAACTAATGTTTATATTATGAATTATAAACTATCCCATGATATAATATTAACACCATTCATTCTAATCTAATCAATTACATTGTAAATTATCAAGAAATTGAGACAGTTTGTGAAATAAAAATCATTTTGAAATTTGGGTTATTCAAAATTTTGATAAAAATCGAATTTCGTTATTTTTGTTATATATTTACATAAAGATGATAATAAAAGTGAATAAAAGCATAAGAGAATATGGGTTTTATTTTATTTTTATTTTTATGATAGATTATGTCGAAAATTGGTGGAAAGTGGTTTTGGTGATATAGAAGTGAAGATTGGAGATAATCGAATAATGTCAATCAAATCAATTTTAGTGAATGGAAATGAAACAGTAAAGAAACTGTTGTTAGATCGTGAGTTTGTTGGAGTTTTGGAGTTATATGAAGAAATAGAAGAAATTGGTTATTATGAGATGGAGAAATACTACAGTGGTGGTGAATTGGTAATCTGTAAAGAGAGTGTGTGTGAAGTGTTGATGTTTTGTTTATGTTATTGTGAAAAAGAGATAATAAATGATTGTTATGAATTTGTGAAGAATAATATAGATGATGAAGTATTAATGAAATTAATTCATATATGTAATGTATTTGGTGGATGTTTGAGAGAGATAGAAGAATTGAAAAATATGGAAATAGAAAAGCGAGGATATAAATATTTATATAAGAATGAATATTTGTTGAGATTAGAAATGAATAATTTGATCGAGATATTAAATATGAAAGATGTGATAATTCGAAGTGAGAGTTGGTTATTAAATCGCTTATTCGAATGGTATAAATCCAAAAAGAATAAGAAAGATAATGAAGAGATACAAGATGATTTTAAACAATTTATAGAAGAAGATATCGATTGTGAAAAGATAAAAGAGAATGAAATAGAAAAAGAGAATAAAGAAATGTTGAAAGAAATGAAAATCCAATTGAAAAAGAAAGAATCAAATAACTATATCGATTTATATGAGATAAAAGATGAAAATATACAAAATATAGTTGTGAATAATTATGTTGAAGATAATAAAGAAGAAGAATTTAGTGAAGAAGAAAAAGAAAATTTAATGAAGATAAAACAGGAAGAATTGGATGATAATATTATCAAGTTAATTGAAATGAATAAAATGAAGATTACAGAAATAGTATTAATGATAATAAAATACAAAAGAATGAAGATCGAAAGTATAAATGCTAAAAATATATTTTATATAGAATATATCTCAAATATTGATAAGAGAAATATATTGGATAGATTATGTATGGAATATAATGAGAATAAAAGAAATCGAGCAATGAAATGTTTATGTTTATTCATTGATGATAAAAAGAGTGTTTCAATAATAGAAGAAGTGTGTGGAAAAGAAATTCTTTTTAGAATATTGAATGAAGATAATTATTTAAACTCCAAATCGAAAGAATTATTAATAGAATATATAAAAGAGAATAAATTGAGTTTCGAAGAAGAAGAAGAAATGATAAAAATAATGAAAGATAAAGAATTATTGGAAGAATTAAAAACAAAAGAAATCACATCATTTTCATATCCTCGATCAGAATATTCATTTGCTATTTATGAAGAAATGTCAATAATTCCTTTATATGATGGAAATCGATGTGAATTTTCGATAAATCCTTCCTTACCTGATGGTTTAATGATAGATAAAGAAAATGGAATAATTCATGGAAAAGTAGATAAAGAAATCGAAAAGAGAGTATATGAAATAAGTTGTAAAAATAATGCAAAGTGAAAATAAATTCAAAATTTCATTAGAATTATTATTAGCCAGATTTATAGATATTGATGATGATGATGTTAATATAGTATCAAATAATGGAAAATTAATGACTTGTCCATTTGAAGAAGAGGAAATATATTGTTATTTAAATTAAAAAATGGAAAGTGGAATTTATCATATCAAATATAAATGTTATAAAGATAGTTATTTGTTTTTAGGTTTAGCAACTAATAATACATATTCTGGTAATTATATTTATGGGCAACCATTTACATGTAATTATGTATGCATTTTATGGTGTAAAGTCAAGATATTACTCCAAGATGTCATATTGGAACAGTTGTTAATAAAAATCCAAATTTCAATAATCATGGAGATGGTTCAATTTATGAAGTGATTGTTGATATGAATAAAAGAGAATTTTGGATAAGTCATAATAATTCATCCCCTGTTTTAATTGTTAAAGATTTACCTTCTCCATTATATCCTTATGCTGCATTAGAATGGAAAATAGCTTCTATTGAATTATTATCAGCCTATCGTCAAGATTAACATATCTATATCTTCATTCAAGTTTATTTGCTATATTATATTGATTTTTTATTCATCCAATCCATTTGCTTTTGTTGTTTTTTCATTTTTTCAAAATACATTTTTTCAAACATGTTTGTTATTTTTTAAATTTCAAATTGATTTTGTTTGTCTATGCCTTTCTCAATCAAGATAAAAAGTATAAAAATTGTTAAAACTCTATCAAAATAGAGTATTTAATATAAATAATGAAGAATAGATTTGAAGGAGTTGGTTTTTGGTCTTGGAATATAAAAGAAGAATTTTGTAGGATTTGTCAAAGTCCATTTGATGGTTGTTGTCCAGAATGCAATTCTCCTGGAAGAAATTGTGGAAATTAGTATATAAAAACAGAAATCTATTGTATGTGATAGAAAGAGGTAGTTGTAAGCATAGTTTCCATGTTCATTTTATAGAAAAAATGGTTATTATCTTCCAAAAAATGTCAACCTTGTAGATGTTGGTTTATTAATAAATCTCTTTGATATTTCAATAATCCCTTTCTCCTTTTATTTTTTCAAACGATAATTGATTGCACTATCATTCTCTTTATATTATTAATTCACATTAAATTATATTTTATTCACATTCATTATTATTATTATATTAAGTAAATATTATATAGATAAATGTTTATTAATTAACAAATGTTGATAAATGATTATAATTTTCATATATACTGGATATATATGTAAAAGCTACCATTTAAACTTCATAATCCATTCCTTTATACTCTTTCTGCATTTATAACCACAACTCAATTACATAACTTTATTATAATATCCATATATTGATTATTACATTTCATTTACATCAGAATGATAGGAAAATCAATTATGAAAATAGAAACGACTATATTTTCATTATATAAAATAAAACACAAACATTAACACAACAAAACATTAAATAAGTGGATCAAAATCTAATCTTTTATATCGAGTTTCATCATAGTAATCAATCTCTATTTTATGATTGTCATATCTTCTTTTATTCAAACCATCATAAGCAGCTCGAGCATCGATTTCACTTTCAAATAAAACAAATATTCGAACTTCATCTTCTTTTCTTATTGCATTTCCATTTTTATGGATTATTACTTTTTTAACTCTTCCAAATTCATTACATTTGTTCTTTACATCATACTATTATTCATTATATATAATAATATTTTATACTTTTAAATTTAAATCAACTTTATTTAAAGGAACCATATTTCTTATCAATAAAACACACGTAGGAGTAGGAGAAGTATCTTTAGAAATTATTAAATTATTTTCTATTTGATTATTATTATAATTATTTGCAAATATATTTTCAGGTACATCTTTCATCATCCAAGCCGGTAATGTCATTTCTCGACCTCGACCTCTTCCATTCATTAATCGACCTTTTGCTTCTCTTGAAAATGGATTTTTCTTTAAACTTTCTATTGCTTGTTCTTCTTCCAGTTTTTCTTTTCTTCTTCTTTCTTTTTCTCGTTCTTTTTGTTCTTCCATGTATTTACGGTTTTTTTCTTCGCTTATTTCTTTTAGTATTTCCTCTTTACTGATGTCATATATATTGGGATTTCTAACATCATATTCATCTATTATCACAGGAAAACTATCGTAACATCTATTTGACTCTGGAAGTACATTCATTTCTTCAGGTTTCATGGTATTGTATGATCCAAATTGAGAATTTATGGGTGTAGGAGCAGAATAAGTTTGATTCAACGATCTTGTTTTTAATGAAGTTGGAATAAATGGAGTAATCATTTTGGGTATTTCTGATTCATCTGAATTTAATTTTCTTTTTTGAGAATGTGTATTTAAACTGTCTGAAGAGTTTTCGAATATATTTGGATTATAATTGTTGGACATTACTAAATATATATTGAACTAGATTTATAATATATATAATGATTAAATGGTATATAAAATAAAGAAAAATCAAAATTTCGATTGTAACAATAAACAATTAAAAAACAACCGATAAAATGAATCTATTTTATCGATTGTTTTACTCAATTTTTAAAATTTAAACTAAACGAGGAAATATACTCAAGTCTTTAAAATTTGATGCTAATTCATTCAATAAAAGGAAAATCCATCAATTGTATTTTTAATTTCTACAAAAAGAAAGAATATTAATATGAAAGTATTTATTAAGAATGAAACAATTAGTGTTTCTCATTTATTCCAACTTATTATTGTATTTGAAGAGATTAAAGCTGAATCTTGTATAATCTATTCTAATGTAGATAAATCAACTTACGAAAAGATGATAAAGCAGAAGGAGTAGATAAGTGCCAATTGGAATCCTTCTTAGAAACATTTTCGTCAATTCAGTGAATAAATATAGCTGGCGTATTAAATGAAGAGAAGGAAAAAAAACACATACATTCTATTGACATTTGCTTTAATTTTTATAATAGAACTAATGCAATAAAGTCAATTTTGTTGTTTATGAAAATTTTCGAAAATTGGGTTATCAAAAAAATAATTTGAATGACCATTTTTACAAATATTTTGTTGTTGTGTTTATAAGCATTGCTGATGAGTAACACTGAGCTAATTGAATTAACAACAGACGGTGATAATGTTGACAATTTTATTGTTATTGTATAGTCACTGTAAACTTTAATATTGTTTTAGATCTCAGATATAAGCCGAAACAAAGAAAAAGATTTAATAAATTATGCTATTGTATGCTATGATAAACCTAATAAGTCAATATTATTAAGATACAACATTGATAATACCGTTTACAGTAGTCTATATAGTAAAATAAACAACAATGAGAAATTTCTAGACATTAAGACAATTAAGACAATAATAAATAATGTGTTTATTGCAGTGAATAAATTATGTGAGAAGGGAAACTATCATGGATGTCTTTGTCCCTCAAATATTTTAATCGATAAAGACAATAATGTGGTGTTAAAGAATTACTGTTTATATATGATTGTAAAAAACGAAAGATTAAGAAATGTAATTAAAGAGGAAGAATTTATATATCCTGAATTAAGAAAAGGAGAAAAATTAAGTAAAAAAAGTGACATATGGTGTTTTGGTAAACTTATAGAATATTTATTAAAACAGAATAAAGGGGAAGAAGAGACAATAGATTTCAAATATTTAAAGAATATACAGAATAATTGCTTAAAAAGAGATATTGATAAAAGGATGGAAGTAGAACTGTTGGAAAAATGCTTAAAGCAGGAAAAATATTATTCTTATATATTAAATGAAAATAATGAATATGAAGAAAAAATTAATGAATTAAAAAGCGATAAAAATGGATTTAATGAATTAGTAAATATTTATTTAAAAAGGGATGTTGACAAAATAGATTTCTTTTTTCTAATATTAGGTGTATTAATCTCTTTAGATGAGGAGGAAGAAGTAAAAAGTTATAAAAAGAAATTCTTAGATAATAATTGGTTTCAATGGTTAGGTGGAGTAATTGAAGATAGCACAAATTATCATGTTTTATTGAAAAGTGTAAGACATGCAGAAATGAATTGCTTTGTAAGAAGTATCGTTATTATTCTTTTTATTGAATAGATTATCCTTTAACAAAATTTGGAACAAGTGAAATTTCTAAATATAGCAAATATTTAGTGAATTTAGAAAAGTTTGAATGTCGATCAAATGAAATTGGTGATGAAGGGTTGATTAATTTGTGTAAATGTTTTACTAATTTAAAGAAGTTGAGAAGTTTGGATATCAGTGATAATGGTATAAGTGACAAAGGTATATGTGAATTAGTTAATAATTTTGAACATATTACAGGACTAGATACATTAATAATTGATGAATGTAAAATCAATTCTAAAACATTTCAATATTTTTGTACTAATTTATGTAAATTAGATAATCTACTAATATTGTCATTGAATGGAATAAAGATAGGCAAAGAAGGTTCAAAAAAATTAAATAAAAGTTTGATGTATTTAAATCGTTTAACTAATTTGTCTTTAATGAATTGTGGTTTAAAAGAGAATGTAGTAGAATTAAAAGAAGCATTATCAATGCTTAAGAAATCTGAATATCGAAAGAATACAACCCCTAGAGTAGATTTAAATAATAATGGAATAGATGATGCATCATTTATAGAAATTTATGAATATTTAATGAAGGAAAAAAACACTGATATAAAAATATTAATGAATTACAATCTGATTACTAAGAATGCACTGAAAACATTGAAGAGATATAAGAAACAATATAAAGGTAAATTATATTTATTGTCTAACTTCATCAGTTATGATGATTATAGAAAAGTTGATAAAGAGGTAAGAACTTTTGTAGATATTGAAACTAGTTTTGTTTATTAATAATATACATTTATCAACATTTTTCATCTAAACTGTTTGTTACTTATGTATAATAATAATAAAAAATAACATACCCAACAACAACAAAAACATTTATTTTAATATTATTATTATTATTATATGTACTTTTATTTAAGCATCACCAAAATCTCCGAAATTACCAAAGTCAGTTGGCTCATCACTTCCAGCATCACCTCCAAATGTGCCAAATGAGCCAAATCCTCCCTCATCTTCTCCACCATCACCAAATGAGGTTGGAGCATCTCCAAATGAACCAAAAGAAGCAGTTTCACCATCTTTCAATGGATCTGGGAAGTTAAACTCCTCGTCATTTCCTGCACTCTTCTTTAATGGATCAGATATCTATTTATATATACATAAAAATATTAATCATACATCATCAAATCCAGTATTTTTTCTACCTGTAGTTTCTTCACTCAATATCTTTCTATATAATCTGATTTTCATCTCTTTTATTAACTCATCCATACTTTTATCCCACTTCTTATTTGCTTCTAAAAATATAGCTGTTTTATTCAAAGTAGTTGGGGGAGATTCAATTGTATCACCATTTTGAGTCATTAAAGCCCCATCAATCAATACAGTACTAACGATTTGATATATATGCCCCAACAATGGAATGGATGTCTTTGGTAATGAACCAGCAGTTGGATAAACTCTTGATAGATTCTCTTGATGTAATTTAATAGAGTTTTCTACGAAGTCAGTTTCTGTTACTAAATCAATAATGAATGTATCATGTAAAATCTCAATTCCTTTACAGAAGAATAAAGCTAATTGATGATGGAATAATGAGTTATAGTTATAATAAAAGAAGGAATCAACTATTGGTTTTAATATCTTCTTCTTATGTATATCATTGTATATTCCTTCATCTCCTAATAAACCTATGTTTCCAAAGAGATATCCTAATTGTAATAACACTCTGTCTGTTTTAGGAGCTTTGAATTGATTTAAGGCAGGCAATTTATTCATTTCTTTGTTTCTTATTTCAAATAATGGCTTGAAATCTTCAATATGTTGTCCTAAAAACTATTTCAAATATATATATGAATATATATATAATATACTCCAATAATAACAGTAACTAATTCAGTAGGAATGATACCTTGGTGCATTCTTTCTTCCAATGTCATTTTCGGTAAATAATATAATGCTTCCTCACCTCCATAACCAATCAAATCATCAGGTTGAATTCTCATCAACATTCTACTAAATATAGCAATACCTGAAGCTATTTGGAATTTATTTTTATTCTTTTTATCTGCTATGATTTTTAATATTCTTTCTAATTTATCAGTTTGACATAATATCTCACCTAATACATGACTACTTGGTATATCAGATTCAGGTAAATGAGTAAAACTTCGTTGAATTAAAGACTTCACAAATTCAGTATAATTAATATAATAATAATCATCATCTATTTTTGGAACTGTTTCATAAGCTCTTATTATCTGATCTACTGCTTTATAATTGTCATTCCACCAGTAAGTTGTTTCCTTTGGTTTGTAAGGCAAATCTAACATTATTCTCAAAGCGTCCATTACTTCAAAAGATTCCATATGATTTAAGCAAAAACCTAAGTAGTTATCACCTTTTAAAAATTCTTTGAATTCTTTTGGAGCTACTCGAACATAGTTTGAGACTAGTTTGGAGAAGTAGCCTGAATATATATCACCTGGGAGTTTGTCTTGTTTGACATATGACATTAATACTGGTAAACACTCCTTGGAGTTCTTTGCTAAAGCTTTTTCAATATCTTTGACTTTGCTGATTAATACTTCTGTTGCATTACATGGTACACGATAGATTACTTCTTCTTCTTTTGATTCTGTTGGAGTTAATGCAAGTCTATGGTGAAAATTAGTATATAAAAATATACTTTAATATTTCCAACATCATATCTGGCTTGGTAACTGCTTTGATCAATTCTTTGTTGTAAGATCTTAGTTCATTGATAACTTCACTCTCTCTGAGTAATTCGACAGGTTCGAATGACTCTTTGCTTAAAATTTCAGTGATTTTGCTAAGATGTGATAAAAATAGGGAAATATATACCTATCTTCATCAGCAAAATCTTCAGTATCCCAAATTGACATTCCGGTAAGATGTCTATAACCAAAGAATTAAAATTGATAATACACAGCGACAAATAAGATAAAATGAAAAAATCAATCTTGAAAGATCCAAGCCTTTATTCAAGCCAAACCAAATCAAGCCATAACCGTTTTCGTTTTATTTTTTTAAAATTATAAAACAGCAATGTCATTATATGAAGATAATAGGTCAGTTGCATCCAATAGATCTAGAGGCTCAACAAGCAAATATAAATTAGTTTCTCACAGATCAGAAGTAGATGAAAGTCTATTTGGCAGTAATAAACCTAAAGCAACTAAAACTAAAACAAATAATAATGTAGGGATTGTATCAAGTCGAACTCTACAAACAGCAGGTCGAACATTGAGTAGAGGTAGAATGACTGATGCTATTTTACTTCCAAGATCAGAAATAGAAAGAATAAAACAAGAATCAATAGTAAAAACACAAGATGATATAATTAGAGAAAAGGAAGAACATGAAATGATGTTAACTAAACAAAATGAAGTATTTAATTATAATTAAATAATATTATTAATTATTGAATAGAAAGCAATAGCCAGAAAAACAATGATGATTCATATGGAAGAAGAAAGAAAGAAAATTGAAAGACCATCTACAGCAGAACTAGAAAAGAGGGAAAAAGATGCAAAAATATTAGAAAATGCACGTATAAAGAACGAAGAAAGAATGGATGAAGTAAAAAAACTAAATCAAATGGCAGATTATGCCAAAACCGTCACTATCAGAGAATTACAAATGCAAGATCGTCTAAATAGAGAAAGAAAAGAACAGGATATAGAACATCAACTAGATTTAGAATTGGAAATACAAAGATTAAAAGAAGTTGATAAATGTGAAGAAGCTGATCGAATAAGAGAAGAAAAGAATAGATTAGGTGGTAAAGAATTACGTGCACAGATGGCAGATCGAGAAAGAAGAAGAGAATTAGCAAAACAAAGAGATCATGAAGAAGAAATGAAAGTAGTAATGAAATATAAACAGGAAGAAATTGATGCTAAAAACAGAGAAATGGAAAAGAGAAGAATTCAAAGAGAAACTTTAATGCAAGTATTAGCTGAAAATAGAGAGAATGAGAAATTGAAAGCTGAATTAATAGAGAAAGATAGAGAATTAGATAGGAAATTATTACAATATGCATTAGATGAAGCTGAAGCACAACGACAACACGATTTAGAAGAGAAAGCTAAAGCTAGAGCTAGAGAAATGGAAATAGCTAGATTAAGAGCTCAACAGGAGAAATTTATGGATGAAAAAGCTGCTTTAGATGAACTTCGAGCCAAACGTGCAATGGAAGCTAAAGAAAGAGAAGAACGAGCAAGAGAAATTAGAGAAGCTGAAAAGAAGGTAAAAGATAGACAAATGTTATTAGAAGCCTACGAAGATGAAATAAAGGCCAAACAAGAGAGACAAGCTAAAGAAATACAATTTAGAAGAATAGAATATGAAAATAGTCGACAACAGTATGATGATGCAATGAAAGAAGCAGCAGAAGAGAGAAGAATGAGAATTGAAAAAAATCATTATAATTTAAGACAATTACAGGAACAGATGAAAGAAAATGAAGAAAAGAGAGGCCAGGAGAATTGGGAGAGAATACATGCTGCTGATAATAGTAATGAAGAATATGAAGAACATTTGGCAGAGATTGAAGCTATTAAACAGAGGAAGATTAAAGAATTAGAAGCTGCTGGTATTGAACCTAAATATTTGGCTGAAATTAAGAAATATGATGCTAGATCGATTTTATTGAAAGATTATCAGAGAGGTGGTAAAAGGAATGGTTTGTGTGATAGATAAATTATCTTTTTTTGTAATAATTATATATTATATTTAATAATGGATTTGATTGGTTAGTGTAATATCATAATAGTATTAATAAACTGTATTAAAAAAGTGTGTTGCTAGAAAATAAAAAAGCTTGATATTAAAGCTTGATTGTGTTTTTATTACTTTTCAAAATACAACACAAATAGTATTTTAATTAATGGACGATAGTAATGAAACATTGCCAAATAATATAAAAAGCACAAAAATAAAAGCGAAATTCCTTTTTGTTGGAACTGGAACAAGTGAGGGAATCCCTGTTGTATCGTGTTTAGTAAAAGCAAAAGAAGGTAAAACACCATGTAAAGTTTGCTCTAAAGCAATATTACCAGGGAATAAGAATCATCGAAGAAATACAGCTGCTGCTATTATATATGAAGATGAAAATGGTGAACAGAAAGTAATACTAATTGATTGTGGCAAATTATGGTGGGATTCAGTTTTAGATTTATTTCCTAAACATTCAATAAATACATTAAATGCTGTTTTACTAACTCATCCTCATCATGATGCAGTTGGTGGATTGGATAATTTAAGAGATTATAATGAGAATCTACTTCATCATGAAGTTGCTGTTTATTTAGATGAAGAAACACTCACACATATATCTTCAGTATATATTTAATTGCATATTTTTATCTATTTTTAGTGTTTTCCTTACTTAGTAAAGAATGTAGATCCTACTATGCATTTACCAAAATTAGAACCTCATATTTTCCAGCATAATAAACCATTTGATGTAGAAGATTTAACAATAACTGCAATTCCAGTCAATCATGGTTATATTGATTGTAATGCATTTGAAATTGGAGAATTAATCTATATTTCTGATATTAAAATAATTAATGAAAAAATCATAGAAATATGTAAGAAGAAAAACATCGTATATATTTCTATATTTCTATATTAGATTATTATTGATTGCTTAACTAAGAATTGTAATCATCCTTCTCATGTTGGATTTACTGAATTAATTCCATTTATTTATCAAATGAATGAAAACGACGATACAAGTAAGAAAATATATCTTACTGGTATGGAACATTCAATAGAACATGATGATTTTAGTGAATATGTGAAGAAATATTTTTGTAATGTAGAATTAGCTTATGATGGGTTAATTTTTGATTTTTATGCTAGAATATAGTTTAATATATGTATTTTTAAATGTATTGTTTTTGTTTAAAAAATATTAACTTCATAACAATAAAGAAAATTACAAATCTATCTGAAAACCATCATCTTTACCTTATATCATTCGGCAATCTATTGAATTATATGTGAGAATTAATTCTAATGAAATTTATAGAAGTAATAAACAACAATTTAGAAAAAAAACTAAGATTGATTTTTGAGAACTAGGATCTCGTCAGTTATTGATGAAACTAAGAGAGATGCTGTCTCAGATAATAATCAAAAGAATTGCAATGTATATATACCTAAATCACTTAATAACCATCATTCTATCTATTTATACTTCTTATTCCCATCTTATTAACCATCATTTCTTGAAAAATGCAACTTATTTGATCAACAACATTCTCATTCTCTCATATTTCGAAATGATAAAAACCACATCTCAAACATTCTTCAAACTATAATTCTGCCCTATCATACTACTCTAATTCTACCTCAAATCTCATTTCAGATTATCTAATATGTTTGCAAATAACAATTCAAATTTATCCAAATCAACCTTCATATTGAAATGACTAAAGCTTTGACACATCAAATTATAATAATAATCACCAAACATAACGCTATGGCTATATATAATCAAATGAATCAATTTCTTATAAAAAGCAGCACTCTTCGGTAAGAATTCAATTATTGTACTACCTTTCCTCATGAAGAACATATTATATAATCCACCTCCATGACTTCCAATCAACACTTTTGCCTTATCCCAAAACTTTATCATCTCATCAACATCATTTTGATACTTTTTAGAATCATAAATAACTAAATGATAACCTGTATTATCCAGTAACTTCCTTATTTTATCCAATAATTCTTCTTCATTTAATATCCTTCTTCCTCTGTTAAAACTATTCGTATTTCTAGAAATATATACAACCATATTCACATTATTATATATTCCATTTTTATTATTATCGAATAAATAAGGCAATTTAAATAAATATTGACTTCTTTGCCATAAATAAGGATGCATTGTTGGACAATAACAAGGAATGATTAATTCTTCAGCATATACAGCCACATGGTCAGTTCCAATCAACCTCGATGAATCAATACCAATTCTATTATATAACTTCTCCACAATTGGAAATTTCGATCTTTTTAAACCAATATAAAATTTGACATTTTCATCTTTTATATAATCTTCAATTTGTACTATCTTTGGTATGACACTATCTAAGAAATGTTGAAATGAATATCCTTCTGGAGTTACTAAATATACCAATTTACCTTTAATATGTGGTTCTACATCATGATCATTATCTGGTATTGAAATAGTATTACTATATATTCCACAACTAAATCCTCTCTTTATTGCACTGTCTTTGATTATATCTACATAACCAATTAAATTCTTTTGTTCGTATATAACTCTGTACAATGTGTCATTTTTACATTTTAATGTTTCACAACAGTTTGGTAAATACTGATATAAATGATTTGTTAAACTTTTACACATTTCTACATTACATTTCTTTTTGTTTTTTAGACTACTTTTGTAGAATTTTGATTCTACAAATTCTGGTTCTTCATTTATTGGTGGTGGTAAAACATATGCAGGATATGTATATTTTAGCTTTTTCACAAACTTGGAGGGTAAATTGTCAGTTATTTCTTCTGGTAGTATTCTCAACATAGCATCTATTTTTGTGTTGTTCTTTTGTGGTATTTTTGATATTAAATGTTGACTTTCAACTTCATTTCCTTCATTTTTGGCTTTGTTTATTTCCCCATTATTAATTGGTTTATTCTCTTTTATTTGTGTATCAAAAACTGTTGGCCTTATTATTTCCTTTGAATCATCTGTATGTATTGTTTTTACTCTAATTTCGAATGATATGATGTTTTTCATCATATAGAACTGTGTTAACAACATCATAACAATTATTAACATACAACACTTTTTCATAATTTGTCTCTAATCATCTAAAATTCAGTTTTATATTAATTGCCAAGATCTGTTACAAACCCAAAAAAACAAAAATAAAAAAATAGATACAAATAGTAGATTAATATTAATGGTAATATATTAACGACTAAGATACTTGACATATTTCACGGTTAATAGAGTTATAATGAAGAAAGCTAGAATGTAAATCCATAATCCCATAGCCCACAGCCATCGAGTATCATAATTCATTCCAATGATGTTCCGAATATAATAATCTATTGTTACAGTCATAGGACCTTCTGGCCTAGGAATTGTGATTGTAGGACAATCTGCACCTGTACAATGAAACTCACTTGCTACTATAGTTTGTAAAGTAAATTGAGTAGGATCGATATACCAAAATAGTTTCCAAGGGTATTTCAACGATGGTTTAGGAATTAAGAACCCAGCTAATATATTCCATAGGTTAATAACAATTGAAGCTAACATTGTACCAATCTGAAGGTTTGGGGCTAAATAACTAAACATAAATCCAGTTATAGCACAAAAATACAACCATGAAAAAACAATCATCATAAAAAATCCAACATTTCCTAAATTCCCATCTAATCCAACCATTGGATAGAAAATGCAAGTAAATAAAGACCCAAAGAACAAAGTGAAGGGTAATTCCACTAGTAATATTGATATTACATAAGCTGAACTGTCATACATTTTTAATATTGTTTCTCTATATATTAAAGGTCTTTCTTCTACTAACATTGGTAACATTCCCATCATTGCATTTAAACCTAAAAATAGTATTCCCATAAACATAGATGCTAACTTTGATTGAACACCAGCTTGATTTGATGTTTGAATCTATTTGTATAAAAATCATAATTATACATTGAAGAAAACAATTCCAGTCATTAATGAAACAATAAATATTGTGATTAATCTTGATATGTTGAAATCTTCTTTTCTCCAATAATCACGAGCTGTTCTTATCAATAAATAATACAATTGTTGAAAGAAATTCAATTTATTGATTTGATTAATTTCACCTCCTTCTTGACGAAGAACTTCAATTTCATCCATTTCTTCAGCATATATTGTTGAATCTAAATATTTCTCATTGAATTGAATTCTTTCATCTTCTCCTTCTTCTTCATGGTTTATACCAGCTCCAGTTATATTTAACATCCAAGATGCTATATTACCAACATCTGGCGGTTGATGTTCTTCTGGTAATATATTTCTGAAATAATCTCTTAATTTATCACAATTTTCACCAATTGGACCAAAATAAACAACTTTTCCACCTCTTTCTAATAATACAACATCACTAAACAGAGAGAATATCTATAATTATTATATAAGCGTAAATATATATATATATATATATATACTTCTTCACTTGGTTGATGGATAGTACAAAGGATAGTTCTTCCTGTAGCAGCTACTCTCTGTAAAACTTGAACTACTAATAAAGCACTATTTGTATCTAAACCTGTTGTTGGTTCATCAAGAAATAGTATTGAAGGATTTGCAACTAATTCTATTCCTATCATAATTATCTTTCTCAAACCAGTTGGTAAACCTTCACCTACCTTACCTATAACCATGTTTCTATAATCATTCAAACCCAACAACTATTCAAATATATTACTCTACAATTGGTATTAAATACTTTTATTGTATCTTCCACAAAACTCTTGATAGTTGTCTGATCTGTTTTACTATCTAATCTATTTACAGCACTAAACATCAACGCTTCATATACAGTTTCATATATTGGCAAAGTATCTTGCTGTTCAACATAACCACTTACTTTATATAATGTACTTTTATCTAATTCAATTCCATTCAAATAACTTTTACCAGTTATTTTACCTTTTGTTTTCCTTAATGCTATAACATCTAACAGAGTTGTTTTACCAGCACCACTAGCACCCATTAAAGCAGTAAGTTGTCCTGGTTTTACAAAACCACTTATACCATTCAATAATACTTTGCTTGTTTCACCATTTTCATTTCGTTTTATTGGAACAGTATAATGAATGTCACTGAATGATATTGATAAATGAGGAAATGGAATTGTTGGATTTTCTGAACTTGCACTTGCAGTTGATAAATGTTCAGATTGTTCTTCTTTACTAACTTCATGAACTTCAATACTTTTTACATTTTTACTCTATAAAAAAAAGTATAAATATATAATATATTAAAATTACGTGTGGAAATGGATCATGTGGAACAAAAGTAACAGCAAACATTTGTAACAAAATAAATATAAGATGTTGTCCCATTAATATAACTATAGAATAAATTATCCAATTAAAATCTGTTGGAAAATCATAAGCATTCAGATACACCTCTCCTCGAGTTAAACCTGTATCACCATATGGTTCATCATATTCACTACTTTTAAATTCATTTATAGCTAAAGACTTCATTGCATAATTAAATGGAGTAATATAATAAATCCAAATAAAGGCCATTTTTATATCACTTTTTGTTAAGAAAAAACCACCAAATACTAACATAAAAAATAGAATCACTGATAAAGCGGCATGAGCTTGGTTCTTATCACTTGTGAAGTAAATAATAGCTCTAAAAAAAGAATTCATAGCACAACATAACAGAAATATAATTATTATGAAATACAAATAATGTATTCCATTATCACTTCTTGTTAAAGTTGCCATCAAATACATTATTGAACAGAATATTATTACTTCCAAAACAATTATTGGGTATTGAACTATTGTACTGCATAGAACATATAACCAAGATGGATAAAAACCAGCTTGTTTTTCTTTATATAAAACACTTCTCTGATCTACTAAACTATCAATTTGAGAAAAATAACTCATTGCTAAAAATAGTGCTGTTAAATTAATTACACCAAATCGAACAACATAATTATTACTATCAATCTATTCATTTATAATATTGTTATATATATATATATATATATATACTCCAAAGAATATCCATCCAAATATCAAACCCATTACAACTGCTTGAATAACTCTTGCTGTACTAAATAATTTATCACGAACTACTAATTGCCATTGTCTGGAGAGTGTAAGTAAGAATAAAGAAAACAAATTTCTTGGATATTTCTTATTATAATATTCTTCATTGAAAACTTGAGACAATGCTCTTGTAATTGAATCAAAATTTGATACACTCATTTTACTTGATTCTTTCGTTTCTATTATACAAATTATCAAACACAATATCTACTTTCATTAATTCCTACACTTCTTAAAACTGATGCAGATGGTTGATGGTTTAATGATGATAAACTAGGTGTTATATTAGAATACTTATATCTTACCTTCTAGAAAAAGTAATTACATTATCAGGTGATATATTTGGAGTTATTGTTGTGGTTGTTTGTCCATCACTCTTTACTTCTGATTCACTCGGACCATTCTATTTATTCATCACTATATTACTCAATATATACATTATGATTTGATTCAAGAAATATTTCATGCATTTCTTCAGCTGATGGAGGGATAAAAACATTATTAGAACTATTACTCTGATAGGTAGTATTTGAATTGTATATTGAAACATTTGTGAATGAATAATTAACTGATTGTTGTTGTTGTTTTGATTTAGGTGGATTATATGAATGAGAAGTTGTTGTCGCTGATGTGATTGAAGACGAATTAGAATTTGATGATGAATAAAATGTTGAACTTTCTATACTTTCAGAATAATTCTTATATTTCTTTCTTCCTTCTTCACTACACAAATCAATTAAAAATGAGCCTAAATCTTTATTGGATGGTCGAAAATAACCTAAATTATTGAAATATTCTTCACATTTATCACTTTTACCATTATATATTACATAACCATCTTCAATTAACATTAATTTATCAAATAACAGAATTGTAGATGGTTCTGGTTGTAAAAGACAACAGATTAATACACTTTGAAACGATTTACATAATAAAGTTAAATATTTTATAATATCATGAGTTACTGCACTATCTAAACCAGTACTGATCTTATCAAATATCATTACTCGGAAATTGCCCAATAACATTTCACCTAAACATAATCTTCTTAATTCTCCACCACTTAAACCTCTCATTTCACTATTACCAACTATTGTGTTTTTACAATTTGTTAATCCTAATATTTGGATTATTAAATCTGGATTTTCCTTAAATAATTCCTATTTCATAAACATATAATTCATTAATTAACATACTTTTAAATTACTGCTATAACTATTATATACTGTTCCATTTGAACATTTATTTGCATATTCTAAGATTTCTTTTACTGTCAATACTGCATATTCTCTATCTAATTGACCTACAAATGATCTATATCTCTGCCAATATAAATCTTTTATATCTTCATTATTATACCTATACAAAAATATTAACTATTAAAAAAATATATTCTATATACAATATTGATCCATATTCATGTGGTAATAATCCAGCTAATAATTTCAAAAATGTAGTAGTTCCTGAAGAAGGAGGACCTAATATCTATTCCATAAATAATTATTATATTTTTATTTTATTTTTACTATTGTTGATTCACCTTCTACAAAATATCCAGTGATTGGATGAATTATTTCTTTTTTCACCATTTTCTTTTCTTTTTTCATGAATTCTATTATATTTATTACATATCTTAATAAATTTGGATTATCAGGTTTATTACTAACATTTTCAATTGTTAACACCTTATAATTTAAATTTTCATATTTGAATAGTTTTTTATTATCATGAGGAAAGTAATGACTTATTTCATTAATAAAATTTTCCACACTACTTGATAATAAATCACTTAAAGGAGATATTTCTATTGTAGAGTGTGTTGATGATATTTCTGATTCTATTGATTGTGAGTCATCAGAAGAACTAATATTGTCTGAATTTGAACTATCTGTTGAATTATCTAGTTCTCTTTGCTGTGCTGATTCTTCATCCTCTTCTTTCCTTTCTTCTACATGCTCTAAATTCATTTAAATATTATAAGTATAAATTAGAAATTGGGATGACTAGAAAAAATCCTTTCAAAATTCGAGCTTTTTCTGTAGATTTGATCAAAATAGAATTTAAAAATTGATTATAAATGCTTGCATAGTGACTTTTTCATATTAATAATTTGAAAACATTTTATTTGTGTATAATTGAAGAGATTAAAATCATAAATAACATTATGAGTTGATTATTTGCTTTATTGCTGTTTTTATTTCATATTAGAAACTAAAAATAATTCAAACACAATAATAATAATCTCATTAATCATGTAATTAACTAATTAATTATTATTATCTTCTTTATTTATCTCATTCACTGGCTTTATTCTCAATAAAGATAATCGAAAATCAGATATACAAATACCTCTTATTACGTATGGATTATTAATATAATCTTTTATGTCTATTTCTCTCAAAGGAATCATGGATGCTTCTCTACATAAATTCTATTTAATAATAATAATAAACAAATAAATACTTTTATATCACTCCCACTCCAACCTTCAGTCAGTTTCGATATTTCTAAATAATCATTTTCACTCATTATTACATCAAGCCCTTTTAGAAAGTGTTTTATCATTTCTTTTCTTGATTCTATACTTGGATAGTCTACAAATATATGTCGATTGAATCTTCTTAGTATTGCTTCATCTATATCATTCAAACGATTTGTAGCTCCAATTATGATTATTAATTCATTACTGTTTATTTTACTCAACTATTATTATATTTAATTCTAATAGTACTTGAATTAATAATTCACAGATTATTCTTCTTGTATTTGAATCATCTTTACTATTTCTTTTACTACATAAGCTGTCCAATTCATCTATGAATATTATGCAAGGGCTCTTCCTCTTTGCTTCTTCAAATATTTCTCTTATTCTTTTCTCACTCTCACCACACCATTTGGATATACAATTACTTCCACAGATTTCAAAACATGGCCATTGAGTTTCACTACATACTGCTTTCGCTAATAAACTCTTACCTGTACCTGGAGGACCATATAATAATATAGAAGATTGAATCTCTCGACAACCTACAAATAACTCATTAGGTAAAACACATGGAAGTACACAACTCTCATATAAAGCTTCTTTTGCCTATTATTATCTTAATTTATATTCTACTTCAGTATTTCCCACAATATCATCCCAGTTTATATTATAAACATTCTTCATGCTCAGCCTTTTTTCTAATGATTTACTCTTTGAAGAACATGGTGAAAATGTCTCAGATTTTGGACTGCTTTGATAATTCATTCAAAAAACAAAAAAAGTGATCAAGCCAAAATTAAAAGCTTGAATGATAGAAATTATTATTTATTGAATAGATATTGGAATGAGTGAAAAAGGATTGAAATATTAATAGAAGAATTAAAAGAATATCATCCATTAAAAGAAATAGATAAACTAGGAAATGAATTAAATGAAGATGAGTTAAAATTAATGGTAGAAAATAAAGATGTATTTAAAGATTTAGAAGAATACAGTGAATAATAATTATAATAATAAGATGATAATAAAGAATACTACACCTTGTTGTTTAATTTTTTGATTTATATATCAGTTATTGTATTATTATTGATATATTTGATGTTTTTATTATTTAGAATGCACAGTTTGCGATAATAAAAGAATTACATAATCTTTACATTGTCATTGTCATTTTTATCAGTTACACAAGTATCTTTTTTTGAAGAGATGTATTGCAAAATCGGAAGATGTATACACTTTGAATTTAAAGTATCTAGGTTTTTCAACTCGTGCCATTAATATAAATACCATCAATCCATATGTATATCTCCAAATTATTAATATATTAGGTTCGTAAAGCAGAATATGCTGTTAGAGGGGTAGTACCAGGAAAAGCTGATGAGTATCAAAAAGCTTTGAATGATGGAGTAAAATTGCCTTTTAAAAAACTAATTCGTTGTAATATAGGTAATCCACAAGTATATTTTCACTTTTTTATATTCTATTAAATAGTCTCTTGAACAGACTCCAATATCCTACCTTACGAAGAGTTCTTGCTGTCGTTAATTGTCCTGAATTACTCAAACATCCTGATTTATTCCCAGCTGATGTAATGAAACGTAGTGAATTATACTTAAGGAATATCCCTGGAGGTGTCGGTGCATATAGTCACTCACAAGGTGTAGAATATATAAGAAAAGAAGTATCTAATTTTATAACATCAAGAGATGGAGGCATTCAATGTAATCCAAGTAGTATATACCTTACAGATGGTGCATCAAGTGCAATCAAATCAATATTGAGTATAATCATATCAAAACCAAACTGATGGAATTATGATTCCAATTCCTCAATATCCTTTGTATACAGCTTCAATTGCCTTATTCAACGCTACTCCAGTGAGTTATTACTTAAATGAAGAAAATGGATGGAGTTTAGACTTAAAAGAACTAGAAAGAAGTTACAATGAAGCAAAGAAAAAAGGAATAGAAATAAAAGCAATAACAATAATAAACCCAGGTAATCCAACAGGACAAACCTTAACAGAGAATAATATGAAAGAGATAGTTGACTTCTGTTACAAGAAACATATTTTAATATTAGCTGATGAAGTATATCAAGAGAATATTTGGAATAAAAATAAACCATTTCATTCATTTAAAAAGATTGCCAATTCAATGGGCAAAGAGATTAGTGACAATTTGGAGTTGGCATCATTTCATTCTACATCCAAAGGATTCTTTGGAGAGTATATTTTTTTATTGTATATATTTTGTATAGATGTGGTCATAGAGGAGGATATATGGAATTAATGAACTTTGATTCTCAAGTATTAGAACAAATATATAAAGTCGCTTCAATCTCATTGTGTAGTAATTTAGATGGTCAAGTTGCAATGGGAGTAATGGTAAACCCTCCAAAGAAAGGAGATGAATCATATGATAGTTATACTGAAGAAAAGAACAACATTCTATCAGTATATATATATATATATATATATATAAATGTTATTAAAATAGTCATTAAAAAGAAGAGCAATAAAATTACAACAAAGTCTTAATGGAGTTGAAGGTATTAAATGTCAGCCAATTGATGGTGCTTTATACGCATTTCCAAGAATAGAAATACCAAAGAAAGCAGTAGAAGAAGCAAAGAGAAAGAATCAACAAGCTGATGTGTTTTATTGTTTGGAATTATTGAATCAAACAGGTTTGGTTGTTGTTCCTGGTAGTGGCTTTGGACAAGTGGATGGTACTTTCCATTTTAGAACCACTATTTTACCACCTGAAAGAGAAATGGATGAAGTTAATAAGGCAATTAAGAAGTTCCATAGTGAATTTATGAGAAAATATAAGTAAAAATTATGTCTATAATTGTTGTGACAAATATATATGAGGGTTTTCTGTTTATTTTTAGATAATCACAAAATACAATGAAAAAAAGTAAAATAAATCATACGATATGAATCATTACCACAGATCTATTATACTTAATCAACGGCTGTTGTTCACTGTTAGGAATAACATCATCATTTATTGATAAAAAGAAATCATCATTATAATCATAAGCAACCACTAGTAATGTTTTAATAACTTCATAAAATTGTGAACATAACATATTTTCATCGTATTTTCTCCTTAATTTAAATCCATCACTAAATCGAATTTCTAACATCACTCCTGTTCCAGCTGGTTCTGGTGGCAATATATCCTTCATAATTTCATCACTAACATCTTTATTTCTCTTTATGGCTTTATTATTACTTAATTCATAACCTTTAGTATTCTTCCAATCATCTTTCTTCTTCTTTTCTTCTTCTTCTTTATTCACTTCTACTGGTTTATTCGACTTTGTGTCCAGATTAAAATATCTTGGATTATATTCCATATCATCTGTGGCATACATATCAGGCAATCCACCTTCTACAGTAAATACACTATATCCATTCGATATTAAGGATGTTAAATAAGTTGATAAGTAGAAATCAGTTAAAATGAGTGGTCCTTCTGGTTTCAGACTATCAAATAAATACCAGGTATTATATAAATAACGCAGCGATAGCCAATGTGCAGCCCAATTACAAATAAAACCGCTAGAAATGATAGAAAAGAGTGATTTATACTTTTTTGTATCAATTCCTTTTGGCATTGTCCAAACTTCTAGTCTCAACCCTATGCTTTGCAATGCAAGTCTTAAAACATCCACTGAGAAATTCCCTGACTCATCTACATTGAATGATTCTTTAATTTTTGTATTAAGTAGACCTTCTTCTTGCTCATCTAATTTATGAGCAAAATTCGCTAAATCAACCTACAAATAAGCAAAAATATCATACTTCGTTAAAATGTGGACCTTGAAGAACATTATTTATACAATGCTTTCCACACATCAGATCCATCTTCTGATTTTCGAAATATATATATCTTGGCATGAAGAAATAAGAAGAAATAGAATCAAGCTATTTCGAAAGTTTGAGTGTGTTTTATGTAAAGAAAACTGATTTTATCTTCAACCTTTTTATCATATGTCACTATTGTTGTGCTTTTGACATGGTTGATACATTATTCATATCTTAATAGAATTAATTTCTAACAAAACACAGTACAGAGTTATTTATTCAGAAGATTTCAATAATATTATTTGTCTATTAGATTATTAATCTCAATTTCCTCCTGCCCTTAACTTATTTTCAAAAGCTTGTTTAAGTTCAGCTTCTAAAGCATCATTCTCTTTTTTGAGTTCATCAAATCTTGACTTTAATCTTTGACCTTCAGTTACAGCTTCGTTTCTCTATGCAAAAATGAATAAATGGAATAATAAATTTACCTTTTGTTTCAATGCATTTACAACTACAGTTTGTTTTTGTATATCCTTTTTGTATTGAGCAGTATCTTCTGGACGATCTACTTCACGACCAAATGTCACTAAAAAATATCAACGGTTACAATACATTGGTTCCACCAACCATTTGGATCAAATACAAATAAGTTTCCTCCAAAATTGACTGTCACATAGAGTGATTCATCAATTGGTGGTATTTTAGCAACGTTTCCTGAAACACGTAATTATTAAAGTTTACTAGTATATATAGCAAAAAAGGATATCTATTAAATTATTTGTAGATGATCTGTTTCTATTAGAATAATAAATATAGCTTCATACACAGCCATTTATTCAAAAATGCAGCAACTGACAAATTAAAAAAATGATTGGTTTAGCAACGAGCCAAACCTAAAAAATTACACTTATTCCTCAAGCCATGCCGAACGTTAAGAAAGAAAAATATATTCTTTTGCTTTTTTCTCACGCTGTGATTAGTGCTTTGAAGTAAAACATAGCTATGGAATTTAGTTGTTCGGTATATATTGTAGTTGTTTGGTTTTCATTTAGTAATATAGATAAAAGTAATGTAATTTATTCAACTAAATGCTTTTATGGACATTAAATTGATATTTTGACATTATGAATGAAAATAATATGAGATATAATATTAGTTATTCATATTATACTCATTCAACAAATTTTTCTTTATCAGTAGCACATAGAGTAAGGAAAGGCTCATTGCATGTATGTTGTATTTAGAATATGAGATGGCATTATAATGAATTTATACACTCATTCATCAATAAATTTGCTAATATATCTTTCATTTAGAACTAGCATATGGTGCAATCACTAAATTTATTTATATTATCCTCATATTAATCTGTAAATTTAAAATAAATGCTTTAGTCTATCTAATTCCATCTCTATTTACTAAACTGAAAAATGGAACACAAGCCATCTTTGTATCAAACTCTAAGACGAACTTTGCTTGTCAACACAAATTACATTCATTTCTTTTTTTGTAGTTTATCTCGAGAATGAGTGATTCATCGAACAGAAGTATAAAATTTGTCGATCTTACAGATGCAGTATTTTGTATTTTTTATGCTTAATTAGACTTTAATGCAAATCATAAAACATTGTAAAGACAATTATCCCACTCCAGCAACAGGCTCATTGTTGGGATTGGAAAATGAAGGAATAATTGAAGTTACTCATTCATTTGCTATTCCCCAATTAGATGAAGATCCAGCAACAGGCAAATACCAAATGGATTTTCTAAAATTATTACGTCTTGTTAATGTAGATTTCAATAGTGTTGGTTGGTACACATCAGCAGATATTAGCGCATTTAGTACTGAAGAATTTGTCACAAGTCAATACAATTATCAAAAATCAATTGGAATTAACTCAATAGTATTAATATATGATCCATCAGAATTAAACTATGGTATATTAAACGTTAAAGCCCTTCAATTAAGCAAAGAATTCATTGAAACAATTGATAAAGATATAACAACATTAACATCTTTAACATCCTGTGGTATTACTAGTAGTAATATTTATACTGAAATTCCAATAAGAATCATTCACAATGGTTTATCAACAGTTTTCCTTGACCAATTATCAAAATCACCTTTATATAGCAATAAGAAATATGACTTGAACTTATCCTATAATTCCTATTTAGAACATCATATTGAATATTTACAAAAGTCTGTCTTTAGTGTTGCTACAGACCTTGAAACAAGAGTGAATTATGAAAATGAAGTTAGAAATACAATTGCCAATATAAAGAAATATCAACAAGAGAAGAGTGCTGAGTATGAAGTGAAAGGAATAGAACCAAGTGATGATACTACACTTCCTCCTGAATTTAAATATCCCACTGAACCAAAGTATGAAATTATATAATTATTATATTGTATAGTCATTTAAAGACTTTATTAGTAACACATCAAATTCGTAACTATTGTGATAGAGTAAATGAGTACAGTGAACAGTCTTTGAAGAAATTGTTCCTTGTAGGAAATATACATAAATAAATCTATTAAATAATATATTATTACTACGATTGTTTTGTATAAATGATGAATTATTGAAAGAATTAAGAATTAGTTTGATTATCTCAAGCCAGAATATTTTTTTAAATGCTTAGTTTCATTCGTAATACTTCGTTTTCCGGCTAAAACAATATGTTTTGCATCATATATGAGATCATTTTCATTGAACAATGGAAAAAATTACAAGCCAGGATTGATTTTTGATGCTTATCACAAAGAAATAAAAAATGGTAGATTTGATGAAGATCCTAAACAATTAGTTATGATTAAGGAATTGGAAAAGTTATCTTATATACTTTCAACATATGAAAAACCAACATTACCTGAGTGGGAGTTAGTGAAAATAGATAAAGAAAGTAAACTAACCACTGAAAAGTTTTACAATACAAAAGAAGAAGCAACCAAAGAATGCACAATGAAACAAAGAGACAATCAAATTGATCAATATTTTATTCGTCCTATTAGTTATCAATCCATATTATCAACAACATTAAAGAAGAGACACACTGTATTACCATCAATGAAGATAAGTAGACTTCCAACAGAAGTAAACTATGATAATGAAGAAAGTTACAATTCCAATCCAAATCCAGAAATAGAAGAAACAAAAACAATAAAACAACAACCAATAAAAGTGAAGATAAGTGATGTTTATGATAAACCATCCAATATAGTAATCCCTGATACACCAAATTTCAAAATTCCAAGAGGATTATATATTTATGGTTCAGTTGGAACAGGTAAGTCAATGTTAATGAAATTATTCTACGATTATTCACCTGTAAGTGAAAATCTTAAAAGAAGAATTCATTTTCATGAATTTATGCAGGAAATCCATGAAAATATACATAAATATAAATTACACTATTATAATTCACCGAATAACTTATCTGAATCTATTCATAAGAACTATTACAGTGAAAATGACGCGATTGTGGAAGTTTCAAAAAATATAGCAAAAACATATACACTTTTATGCTTAGACGAATTTCAAGTTACTGATATTGCAGATGCAATTATTATGAGTAATATTTTTGAAATTTTATTTAAATTTGGAACAATTGTTGTTTCTACAAGTAATCAATCTCCTAATGACTTATACTCTAATGGTTTGAATAGACACATATTTTTACCTTTTATTTCTTTATTAACTAGATGGTGTAAAGTGTTAGATATTGACAGTCAGATTGATTATAGACAGACAAAATATATTCCTAATAAAACCACTTATTACTATCCAATAACAAATGATAATTTAAAGAAAATAGAAGAAGAGAATAAAGAGTTGTTTAAAGAAGGGAAATCGTATGATTTACCAATATGTAGAGGAAGATTTATGAAGATTGAATTGACTGATAAGAATCATAAAACTGCTTTGATTGATTTTAATGTTTTATGTAAAGAAGTATTATTTATTTTTTTTATTTTTTTATTCTCTTTTAAATAGGAAAGAGGAACATTAGATTATGAAGTATTAAGTAAAAAGTATGAAACAGTAATTGTGAAGAATATTCCAGTTTTTAATATGACTATTCATAATGAACTTGCAAGATTTATAATGTTGGTTGATCATTTATATGATCATCATATTCATTTAATATGTCTTGCTGAATCATCAGTATAATCTCTTGTTTATTATTGAATAGATTGATGATTTGTTTAAAGAGATAATTACAGCCAAAATAGAAGGAGAAAATCCATTAGTTAAAGATGTTGCTAGTCTTCAACAAGGTGTTAATAATGCAAAGAAAAATCTGATATTTAGAAGTAAAAGAACTATTTCTAGATTGTATGATATGACAGGTCAAGCTTATAAATATTATGTTAATGAATAAGTAATTATTTTGTTGTGTAGAAAAAAATAAAATAATTTGAATTAAAAAATAAAAAAAAATAATTATATTTCTTACCATAAATAACTTGGTGGAGGATTATTCATTTTTGTTTGATTTATAGGAGGTAGATGAGATGGTCTTCTTTCACCATTATCTACTATATTCTCTGTATTTGAATTATTTTCATTTTGTTGGATTTGAGGTGGTTGTTGAGTTTGTGGAGGTTGGAATTGTTGTTGCTGTTGATATTGTGGTTGAATTTGAGGTTGTTGAGGATAAGGATTTTGATTTGATGTAATTGGAGGAGGAACAATCATCATAGGAACAGGAATAGGCATCATTGGTGGAGTGTTATTTGGTTGTTGTTGTTGTTGAGTAAAAGATTGTCGATTTGGAGGTTGAATTAGAGGTTGAATTGGAGGTTGTTGTTGTTGTGGTAATGGTTGATTTGGAAGCGGATTGATTCTGCTGCTGTTGCTGTTGTTGTTGTTGTTGTTGTTGTTGAGCTGGTGATCTTGCTGATCCAGGAGGTATACTTTCATCACCATAATAATTAGAAGGAGCAAATGATGGTGGATAATAACCACCACCACCTCCATAATAGCCATAACCATAAGGATTAGGATAATATCCATAATAACCACTTCTTGCAGATAATGGTGGAACTTGAGGTGTTTCATTATTAGGTTGTTGTTGTTGTTCTTGTTGTTGTTGCTTATTGTCTTTGTTATTATTCTCATTATCTTTATCAATATTGTCATTATCTTCAACTTCTTTAATATCTTTCTTTGGATTATCTTCTTCAGGACTTATCTTACTTCTTCTTCTATATCCTCCTCTTCCTCCTCTTCCTCTTCCTCCTCTTCCACCTCGTCTTCCTTGCCAACCACCACGCCATTGATAATAATTAGTAGCAGGTGGTGGAATAAATAAACCTAAATCTTCACCATCATCATCAGTTGTGAAATTATTACTAGATTCACAGAATGTACTTGAACAACATGGTTTCTTTGTTGCTCTTTTTCTTAAAGTTTCCATATCAATTTCATCACATTCCTGTAACAATATCAATGAATTGTGCATAAGTTAATTTACCATCATGATCTTCTTCATCAGCTAAACAAAAATAAAATATAAAAATGATTTATGTATATATATATACTATATGATAATATATTAGAAACAAGAGCATTAATTTCACTTTTACTAAATGGTTCTTCTGATTCAGATCTTAAACCAGCACCTTCTCCTTTCTTACCAAACGCCATTTGCAGCAATCTCCTCAATTCTTTAGCATCAATTGATTTATCATTGATTTACATCGATTTGTCTGAAGGCTCTAGCATTAATTGCAGCTTGTAATGAAAATTGTGCTAATTCTTTATTGATATTAGTCTCTTGAAAACCATACTTTTTATAAATCTTTGAATCATCACCTAAAAAGTAAAATGCAATATATCTTGTGATTGTATAAGCGACATTTAATAGCACAACACCATCAGTGATAGCTGAAATTAAAGCAGAAAAACTAAACTCAGCAATCTGACCTCTTGAAGAGAAATGAAATGTAATTCCTTTTCTTATTGTTTTTATATAATCAATATCAACTTTTGGATTATTCCTGTTCTGTTTTCCTATGTAGTTTATATCATCTAATATTGTTGGAACAATTTCATCTAATTTTACATGAACTTCACATATATAATCATCATCATTTATTATATTTCTTATTTTACTTCTTATTTTCCCATTATTTGTATTATCATAATCAAATGATAAATGCAATCCAACTCCAGTTATTCTATAGGTATTATGAAGTTCAGAATTATTGTAAATATGATCGTTTTTATTTATATCATCAATTTTTATACCAACTATATTTAACCAATCTTTTATAGTTAAGGAGATATCTTCACCAGATTTAAATGTATAAAGAACATTATCATTATCATCCAAAATTACTGTTACTAAATCTCTACCAATTTGTGGATCAGTTGAAGCATATAAACCTGATTCTAATAAGTAAATAAAATTAAAGAAACAGAATATAATTAAAAAAATGTTAAAAAAAAATGATATTATTGAATGTTTTAATGAATAATTCATCATTTCAATTCCTGGTATAATATCATATGTTTCTTTTGATATTACACATTTCCCAGGATATATTTGTGTACAATCTGTAGTAGTAGAACATGTTGTACAGTCTACATTTGTCTCTGTAACAGATGATGAATTGAAATATGTAAATATATTTGCTGTATTTTCAGTTATTTCTGTAGCTGATATTGTTCCATATAATATACAGTCTGGTTTTACTATATTTCCATTTCTATATTGAATATGGATATAAAAAACAATACTCTGGATTATAAATAGTGTAATCATTACAGTATGTGAAATTAGGAGCAGAAGGATTTGATAAATACAGTGACTGTTCCTTTAAATATAACTCATCAAACATAGTTGAATACACAACTTGAGATGGAGTCTAATGGATATTATATATAATCCTAATAATACCTCAAAACCTAAATATTTCTGATTAACAAATAAATCAATGAAAAAATATGCAACCATAACCAATTGTAAAAATCTAAAGATAAATCCCTAAAATTATAATTAAATTTGATATACTAGACGATGATCATGTAATACTACATTCTTCTCTGCAGTAAACACAAACATCCCTTCCACCGCAGACCACAGACCCTACAACAACATATTACAAAACGCTATACCATTTATAAAGAGAGAAAAACGAATTAAACTTTTAAAAACTGAAAAGATAACGGATAATATTTTAGATAATTGTGTTTTTCTTCTCTTTCTCAAATTAGAATAAACAAATGAATAAACATACAAAGAAATATATTAAAAGACAAAATTAAAAATAAATTACACAGTTTTCAACACCTCCAAATTTCTTCTATCATTAATATCAACATAAACGTTTATTAAATATGCAATAATAAAAGTAATACATCTCATATAACTACCAACCATCCAAGAAGACACTTTAGATTCTCTTATATTACTTGTTATGTTAGGAAAAAATATAGGAGTTGTATAAGACAAACTAATAATAGCTTCAGTGTTATTCTCTTTAGCTGAATAATCGTCATACATATACGCTTCAAAATTACATATTGCCAATGAAGCAGTAAATCCAAATAACAGAAAGAATCCTAATATTGGACTTAGAATTGTATGTTTGTGATATTTTTCCACATCTGTAAGTGTTAGTGTAATCTCCATAATGGCTAGAGTGTAACATATATAAAATACAACTCGATAGTAAGCTATTGATATATATATATAAATAATGATTATACGTGCAGTAGGTAAATAAGAAATGTAAAAATCAGTAGTTGATTTTGTGGCTATCATCCATATTAATTGTTGAACTGAAAAACCAAATAGCAATGCTTTGATAATAGTAAAAACATAGCCAAGAATAGCTTCACATGTTTTCACTACTGTTTCACTTCTGGCTCTCAATTCTTCTACTTTCTTTTCTTCAAGACGTCTGTTTAATTCATCAATAGAAACAGCTCTGAATTCTCCATTTGTCAATTCAATATATAATTTAGCTCTATTAAAAATATAACAAAAGAATTATACTTTTTTGCATCATTTTCTTTAAACAAACTATCAATTTCAGCCGGCAAAGCTTTAATGTCACCTACAAATTTCATCACATCATCTCGGGTCGAGAGTGTAGCTGTTGTATTAGCTGTAGGAAAGTTTAATTCAATATTTCCTAGAAACGGTCCATCAGGGAGCACAGATGCCTAGATATTAAAATTATCTATATACCATTTATATAACTCAAAAATAACAAAAATATATTTTTGATTTTTAAACTTCAAGCCAAACTATTTTTGAAAATGAAATCAGTTGCATATGAAGTGAAGCTTGATGAAGAAGATAAAGAGATTTCTTTGAAGGAATACAACTCCAGTAAATCTTCTTCAGGTATTAATATTTGAATTTATCAACAACCTTTCAATATTTTATGTACTTTATAGGAATCGTCACTCCAAAGAAGATAATAAAAACATTTGAAAAGCATACGAAGAAAGTTAAAGAGAATGACATTCAAAAGTATGTATTTTATTCATTGTAATAAAATAGGAGAAAGAAAATAGTTACAAAGGTAATTTTTTTATACTATAAATATATATATAGCCTAAAGTATATACTGTCACTCCAGAAGAGATTGAATTCAGAAGAAAGAACAATATTTCAATTAATCAGAAAATATTCTATGCTTCAGACAGTTTTCCTGATGTTGTCAAATATTTTCAGTATTATTATATCATATATAATCCATAATAGAGAGAGAGGCTGGTATAGAGCTGATGATTATGAAATACCTTATATCGATTTTAAAGTAATATACATATATATATAATATTATATTATAGTTCTCGTTAAAACGTAAAATAGATTACAAAATATTGCAAGATTATCAAATGGTATGTTTATTTTTAGATGATTCACTGTTATGTCGAAAAGTATATTTTGTTGAATTATTTTATAGGAAACATTTGTTAATACAATTAAGAATTGTATGTGGAATATATCCTGTGATTATAAAGATTTCTTCCCACGTTGTTATATACTGAGTAATGATGATGGTAGACAAGAATTCAAATACAATTTCTATGTTAATAAATGTATTCAAAACTGTCAAAATATAGTGAAAGAGTATGAATCTGGAAATACACAAATCACTGTATTATTATTTTATATTATTATTATTATTTATAAATAGTATAATGTTAAAGTATGGAATGCAATGATAAAATTATTCACTAATTATTTCCAATCTGAAAGTGATGAGTTATTAGATTCACCTGATGGATATAACACTGATATTGATAACTTAACATACAGATCATTACAATTAACATTGAAAGACCCGAAATCCAAAGATATTATCACCGAAGATATCATTAATCAGTGTAAAAAATATGTCAATCAATTTAAAGAAGAAAATGAATTTCAGTTCAGTTTAAATGGAAATGATGAAACATCGCAAAATATTTGGATATGTAAACCAGCAGGTAAATCAAGAGGAAGAGGAATATTTTTAACCAGTAATTATAAAGAAATTGATATGGCAACTAGAGGTAGAGAAAGCCAATGGATTTGTCAAAAGTATATAGAAAAACCACTCGTTGTATTAAATCATAAATTTGATATAAGACAATGGGTGTTATGTACTGATTGGAATCCATTAGCTATTTATTATTACGAACATTGTTATTTAAGATTCTGTAGTGAAGAGTATGATAGTAATAATCTGAATAATATCTATATGCATTTATCTAATAACTGTATTCAGAAGGAAAAAGTGGATGAATTTGATAAAACTGATTTCAAAGGGTTAATGTGGTCAGTTGAACAATTCAGACAATATCTAAAAGATAATAGTAATAATAATGAAGATATCTATGAGAATATAATCAGACCACAAATGAATGATATTATATTGAAATCCTTACAATCTTGTCAAGGTTTAATTGAAGAAAGAAAAATGACATATGAAATGTTCGGTTATGATTTTATGATTGATTCAAACTATCATGTTTGGTTGATTGAGATTAATAGTTCACCTGATTTATCATATAGTACTTATTTAACAGAGAAATATGTGAAAGAAGGTATTCCTACTTTAATGAATATTGCTTTATATTCACCTGATCAGAAGAAGAAGATTAATCAATATCAACGTAAGATAGGTGATGAATTTATTAAAGTAGAAGAGAAAGAATTGACTGAAGAAGATTATGGATTTTGGAAGTTGTTGTATAAGGAGAAACCAATTCGTATTTATTATTATTATTATATGTATTATGTATTTATATGTATATAGCATCTTCTTATTTATCTGCTGCTGTTGATATGAAGATTAAAGGTAAAAAGATAGTATAGAATGTATCTGTTCTACTTAATTATTATATATTGACATTTACTAATATATATGCATTATATTTATGTTGTTATGAGTTTTTATAATCCCAAATTTAAAGGAAAAAAAACACTTTAATAAGTATTATACTTATGCAGATGAAATTAAACTGACTTCTTTATTGGCTCTAAGAATAAAATAATAATACAATAAATACGCTTTAGCCCAAGGTGTTAATTTCTCAATGACTAAGTCAGCAGTTACATTACCTTTAACTACAACTTCTTGTTTTGCTACATCTGTGACAATACTTGTAATCTCTGGTATCTTTCCTAAAATGTTCTTAACTGCGTTTGAACAACCCTCACAACTCATAGTAACACGGAATGTATGTGTCTATAATAAATTAATACAACTATTGTACTTGTTCTGCCATATCTATTACAATAAATGAATTATTTGAATTTTAAATCAAAAGTAAAATATCTGGTAAATAACATGTGTCATTTTTTTGTTAAATCCATTTCAAAACGAACATATTTATAGAAAATTAAATATTCAATAAATAAGAATTATAATTAAGTTAACTTATATATATCTCTCTAATATTCTTAAAAGTGTTTTTAATATCATTGCTTATTCTCTCTTTATTTAATGCAGTGATTATTGCATTTGCCTCATTTTTGAATCTATGAATATACAAATATTCTAACATTAATGGGAATATATCAGCAACTAAGCTAGTATTCTCCCTAGAATTTCGTTTTGATTCATAATCTACAGTTTTATAATATTCTACTTTACTATTTTGTTTATAAGGATCTAACAACAACTGAAATCCTATTTCTCTTGATATACAACGGATTAACCACCACATATTCCATATTTCTTTTTCTAACATTATTTCAGTTTTTATATAATGCTTAAATAAATATATAATTGTATTTTTTCTTTCTAACAATTGATTATCTAAATCTTCATCACATATTCTTAATATTTCAATCCAATTATTCTATTACAATATAATAACATATAATAAATATATACTTTTAATGTCTGATTTTCTATACTATCATAATCCCACATAAAATCTTTAATTCCTTTCTTCATATAATTCTGAATAAAATCATAATCATATATCTGTTGAATTGTTGGTCTATCTGCTGGTTGATATTTCAAACTGTGAACTATTATTGATTTTAACTCCTTAGGTATATAAGATGGTATTTTTTTCATTTGTTTAATATATTCTGGATTGTTTTCTTGTTGGAACTTTAAAAGATCTTCTTTTGTTCTTGCTGATTTAAAAAATCTTTCTAAAGTACATAATTCATATAAAATCAATCCTAATGAGTATATATCAGATGCAGAATGATAAGATTTTCCAAGTAATTTTTCTGGAGCGTTATAAATATATGTTCCTGTTACAATCATCAACGATTGCTCTAAATCTTCAACTTCAATAGACATACCAAAATCACCTAATACACACACGTGCTCACGAGTAATAAATATATTATCTGGTTTTAAATCTAAGTGTAACACTTTGTGATCATGCAAATATTTTAGACCTAAAACCATTTCACAAAATAACTTTAATACTCCTCGTTTAGATAATTGTTTGTTTTCTTTTCTAAATTTGTCTAATACATATTTTAGTGATGTGTGTGGACAATATTCCATTACTATTCCTGCCTTATCTCCACTTTTCACTACATCAATTATGTGAACACAATATCTAGAGTGTAATTTTTTCATATTCTCAGCCTATATTATAACAGTTAAGTTCATACTTCTTCTATTATACTATTCGTCTTACCATCTTTAGGCCATTTCAAAACAGCATCTTGACCATGATAATCAATCAAATAGGTCTCTCCATATGATCCAGCACCCAAATCTTTTTTTACAGAGAAGGGAATATCCATTAAATGAAAATACTAAAAAAATGTATTTGATTGTATTAGACTGTATTGGTGTTTATTTATTCAATCACAACATACACAAAATAATAACAGGAATTATATTAATAATTACTATCTTAATGTTTATATTTTTCTTGGATATTCTTGAAATTTGTTTTTAGATTTTCTTTCACTTTTTCTTTAAGCAATACTTCAAGAATTGCATCAGCTTCATCATTGTATCCATGAACATACAAATATTCTAACATTCTTGGATAGATTTCTGTCATAAAGCAAGTATTCTCCCAACTACCTTCTAAATCTTCATATTCTTCAGTTTTATAATATTTGATTTTACTGTTATCTTCATGAGGATCTAATAATAATTGATATCCTATATTTCTGGATACAGCACGAATTAACTTCCACATATTCATTTTTTCTTCTTCTAACATTAAATCAGTTTGTTTATAGTGATTAAATAAATACATTATTATATCTTTCTTATCAATCATCTTATATGTATGATTGTTTTTCAACATTTCTAATACAACATTCCAGTTATTCTATTATATATAAGTATATCAAATACTATAACTTTTTCGTTTTCCAAACTATCGAGATTAATTAAGAAATCTTCTATTCCATTCTGTATATAATCTTGAATTATTTCTTCATGATAAATATCATTGATTGTTGGACGGTCTGTTGGTTCATATTTCATACATTTAATAATAATTTGTTTTATTTCTTTTGGAATATGTTTAGGAATCTTCTTCATTTTCTCATTAATAAAAATATTCTTAGGATTCTTACTGAAATCTTTTAATTCATCATTTATTCTAAATAAATCTTTAAAATCTTTAGCTTCTTCATAAAACAACTCTAAACTACACATTTCATATAAAATCAATCCTAATGAGTATATATCAGCTGATGCATGATAAGAATGTAATCCTAATAACTGTTCTGGAGCATTATATATCGGAGTTCCAGTTTGTCCAGTTAAGGATTGATTTATATTTTCAACTTCAACAGATAAACCAAAATCACCTAATACACATATATTATCTCGTGTTATAAATATATTATCTGGTTTTAAATCTAAGTGTAACACTTTGTGATCATGCAAATATTTTAAACCCAAAACCATCTCACAAAATAACTTTAATACTCCTCGTTTAGATAATTGTTTGTTTTCTTTCTTATATTTTTCTAATATATCACTCAATGATTTGTGAGGACAATATTCCATTACTATTCCAGTCCTACTACCACTTTTCACTACATCAATTATGTGAACACAATATCTACAATGAAGCTTTGTCATTTTCTCTGCCTATTGACATCTATATCATTAATAATTATACCTCTTCAGTGAAATGAATATGTCTTTTTTTAGGCCATTTCAAAACAGCATCTTGACCATGATAATCAATCAAATAGGTCTCTCCATTAGCTCCTTCTCCTAAATCTTTCTTCTTTGGGAAGGGAATACTCATTTAAAATAATACAAAAAGATACTTGTATTTGATTGTATTAGACTGTATTGGTGTTTATTTATTCAATCACAACATACACAAAATAATAACAGGAATTATATTAATAATTACTATCTTAATGTTTATATTTTTCTTGGATATTCTTGAAATTTGTTTTTAGATTTTCTTTCACTTTTTCTTTAAGCAATACTTCAAGAATTGCATCAGCTTCATCATTGTATCCATGAACATACAAATATTCTAACATTCTTGGATAGATTTCTGTCATAAAGCAAGTATTCTCCCAACTACCTTCTAAATCTTCATATTCTTCAGTTTTATAATATTTGATTTTACCATCTATCTCATGGGGGTTTAATAGCAATTGATATCCTATATTTCTGGATACAGCACGAATTAATTTCCACATATTCATTTTTTCTTCTTCTAACATTAAATCAGTTTGTTTGTAATGATTAAGTAAATATACTATCATATCCTTTTTATTTGTCAATTTGTAGCTTCGATTTTCTTTAATAATATCATACAATTCACTCCAACATTCCTATATAATAAAATAGTAATACAAATACTATAACTTTTTCGTTTTCCAAACTATCGAGATTAATTAAGAAGTCTTCTATTCCATTCTGTATATAATCTTGAATTATTTCTTCATGATAAATATCATTGATTGTTGGACGGTCTGTTGGTTCATATTTCATACATTTAATAATAATTTGTTTTATTTCTTTTGGAATATGTTTAGGAATCTTCTTCATTTTCTCATTAATAAAAATATTCTTAGGATTCTTACTGAAATCTTTTAATTCATCGAAATCATCCATTAAAACAAAACGATTAGAAGCATCACAAAAAAATCTTTCTAAAACGCACATTTCATATAAAATCAATCCTAATGCCCAGATATCAGCTGATGCATGATATGTTTTTTTGCTCAATATTTCTGGAGCATCATAAAGAATAGTTCCAGTTTGTCCAGTTAAGGATTGATTTATATTTTCAACTTCAACAGATAAACCAAAATCTCCTAATACACACATATGCTCACGAGTTATAAAGATGTTTGCAGGTTTCAAATCTAAGTGTAACACTTTGTGATCATGCAAATATTTTAAACCCAAAACCATCTCACAAAATAACTTTAATACTCCTCGTTTAGATAATTGTTTGTTTTCTTTCTTATATTTTTCTAATATATCACTCAGTGATTTGTGTGGACAATATTCCATTACTATTCCAGTCCTACTGTTTCTTTCAATTACATCTATTACATGTACACAATATCTAGAGTGTAATTTTTTCATTTTCTTTCCCTAAATAATATTATAATTCAGTGCATACCTCTTCTGCTATACTATAAGCTTTACCTTCCTTAGGCCATTTTAAAACAGCATCTTGACCATTATAATCGATTAAATACGTCTCTCCATAGGCACCTGATGCTAAATTCTTCTTAATGCGAAAGGGAATACTCATTTAAAACAATACAAAAAGATACTTGTATTTGACTGTATTGTGTATTTTTTATTATCACAGAGATTACATGGGAATAAAAGGGTTAAGATCGTATCTGAATAATTGTATGAATGAAGTGGATTTGAAACCTAATTCTGTGGGTATAAGGTATTGTTATTACTGTTGTATATTAAATTTTAGTGAAGTTTGCTTTTGTATCGATGCAAAAAATGTACATTATACATTATACAGAACAAAAGGAAGAGGTACTTGTGATTTTGATAAATACAGACGAATATGTGAAGATTATGTTTCTATATTCAGTCAAAAGAGCGTAAAGGGTGTGTGGTTCTTTCCTGGTCCTGCACCACCCAAAAAACAGGTTGTTATACTTGATCGTCAGAAGAATAGATACAAACAAGCTGTTGAAGCATATAACACTAAAAACTTTAAGAAGGGATTCTTTCATCAAATATCAATGGTAGACATACTTAAAAGTGTTTTAGATAAATATAAACAAGAAATAATATATACAACTGGAGAAATTGATGAGTATTAGTTTATATATATAAACGAATAGTGTGATGATAACTTATGCAAATCACCATAAAGCATATATAATTACAGATGATACTGACTTTATAGTGCAAAAGAATTTACAAGGGGTAATACAACCTTTTGATATATCAATAACAACTATAACAAAAAAAATAAAAAAGAACAATAATGCCTCATTTGATGTTGTACAATTCTATTCAATTGATTATTATTTTGCAATGAATGCTCTCGGTTTTCATAATGAAGAACAACTCTATATTTTAATATATTTGGTAGGAAATGGATATGAACAGATAGACAAAGATGTAAGGAGTAATATTCAAAGAAAATATAATGTTAAAAGAACTTATGATTCTTTGAATATTTACGATTGTGTAGATGTAGTTAAACAATTATACTGCCAAGAAGGTGAGTTGAGTGATAAACTGACAAGTGGAATGGCTGAAGTAGTGGATGAAGTAATAGAGAAAATTAACCAAGATGTATATATTGTAATATATGTTTATTTAATAGCTTAATGACATTAGAAATAGATATTCACTTTTATTATCAGATTCTGAATTAGATAGAAATATCTTGAAGACTTATATTCCCAACTATATTATTGATATGTTAAGATATAGACAATATACTGTTCCACCTGCAATACCTGTAGAAGAGAATAGAAAATGTATTTATATTAGTCCATTATATATATTTTTTTATTTATAGTTATGATAATGAGTGAAAGAATAATCGATTTTTTAGCTTCTTTTCTTGTATTGCATATTATGATAATGTGATATATATTTATATATAGGATGTAGGTGATAGTTATTTTTATATAACAGATGAAATAGCTATGAGAAAAACAGATAGAAAAGTGAGAGATATGATTAGAGATTTTATATATGAAGAAGGTGATGAAGATAAAGAGAAGTATGATGAAAACGATATTAATACTATGATTATATTTCTTGATAAATATGATATTATACCAAAAGACACTGTGATTAAATTATTTTATATAGGATTAGATATTAACTTCACAAATGTTGAAGATAGTAATGATTATTACTTCTATATTTGTATAAAATTACTTCAGAGATTTTGTGATAATGAGTCTTTTATTAAAGCAGTGATATTATTAATATCTTGTCCATCATATTTAAATATATATAAAATTGTGAATAATCATCACAAAATAATTGAAAGATATTTGTTGGAAGTAGTAAGATACCAAATTGATATGGAAATAATACTTGAGAATATGAATTCCATATTTTGGGTTTTTAATTTAAATACTTGTTATGATTCTTCACTTTTAATGAAATTAACAAGAGATTTGTTATCATATGTATTATATAATATTCAAGAAGATGAGTCTTATCCTGATAGTATAGTCAGTGGTAATGATACGTGGGTAGAGAATTATGAAAAAATAAAATCATGGTTATAGATTCAATCACCTTATAAATAATATTATTAAATAAAATTATGTATATATATATTCATTTATTTTAATTTATATATTCTTTAACCAATGAAGGGAATAGTGGAGGTTCTTTACAAGGGTTTAATTCATAAAAGTATCCTGTATACATGTCACAAAGTAACGCTATATATGTTTAATATAAAATATGATATAATACAACTCTCATTATATATTGTATCTTGTGTATGTTTAACACCTCTGGCAGATAAAGATCCTTTTTGTGTTATTTCTTTTAAACCTTTTCTTCTTCTTTGCATTGTGATCCAGTCACATATATTATGTCCTTCCAGCTAAAATATATATTAAATAACAATACGATAGGTGAAAAGTCAACTATTGAATTGATTGAAACAAAATCATGAAATTGGGAATATCCTAGCACATTGGTATTGTAATGAAGTTTTAAATATTGGTCTAGTTCCAACCTTGATACTTCAGAGCCTAGAAATTCTAATATTTCACACAAATTATCTAAATTTAGTTTTCCTGTACAATATATGTCTAACGATTTGAATAACAATATAATATTTCGACGAGCTTCAACTGAAGCTTTAAATACTTTCACTTTCTTATGTTTCCTAATCCATCTGTGTTCTTCTAATTCTGTTACTCTTTTAACATTAGGACTTTCCAATGTACTACATAAATGACAATCATTATAATACTTATGATGTGACTGGTATTTTGTCAAAACAGCTGTGTGTATTCGTTTTTTAATATTTTCTGGACTGTCATATATTTTCTCAAAAACTAACGGACTCAAAGTCATTCTTCCAACTCTATTATTATACATAAATGTCTTGATTGAAGAGGAAATTAGAAAAACTTCTTTTTCACTTCAAGCTCAATGCTTGACAAAATATTCAAATCAAAAATTCATCATAATCAAGAGTTTAATAACCTAAACATTTCAAGCTTATTATACCACAAAATAAAAACACTCGATAATAACAAAGAACTTATGAATATCACAAATAACTAGGAAGAAAAATAACTAATTTCTCAATTCTAAACTTTCTTCACATAACAAAGCACCTCTCATTTGATCAAATCCTTTATCCATCTTCTCTTTAATTTCATCATCCACAAAATAATCAGAAACACCTACTACTCTTCCTTTATTCCTAATTACATAATTCTCTTTCATTCTGATCCCTACAATATCATTATCTTGTATTAATGCTATTCCAATACAAGATTCAGTAAAGCCATGATCCTATACGATAATTAATATATAGAATTTAATATTTTATATACTTTTGAAGTAGAAAAAATGGTAATAACCTTATTATCACAGCTGATATGAATTCCACTATCAATAGCTTGATGAGCTCGAATTATATACTGAAAATCATATTCTTTCAAAAATTCATTTACTGCTATTATACCATAACTCTTACATTTACTACTTCCTCTTATGCTATCACAAAAACCATTTGAATCATAAATTGCGTTGGATGCTTCACATGGATCTGACCATAATAACTCTTCTACTACATTTTTCTCATTTCCAGTAATATTCTCAGGATTAGTATATAGCTGCATATTATTAGGTAAATTTTTAATCACACTCAACCTATCTTTAACATTATCACTAACTGGTTCAGGTATACCACCATGAACACAAAATATAGTATTATCAATAATACAGCATAGTGGTAAACAGTCAAATACTTGATTAATAGCTTCATATACACTATTTCCCATTTCATCACCATATCTGCTAATACATTGCTGTTTAAGGCATTTATTTCCATATGTATCTATCCATCCGTTTACACCTCTCGTCTCATGATTTCCACGTAATAGAAACACTTTGTTAGGATTTTGAATCTTTTGTGCGAATAGATATGCTACAATCTCAATACCATAATCTCCTCGATCTACATAGTCACCTAAAAACAGATGCTTCCCTGCTGAAATAGTAAAACCAAGTGGCCAGATATATCTGGCAATTTTTCTGAAATCTGCCAAGTTTCCGTGAATATCACCAAAACAATACACTGGGGAGGAGAGTTGTAGTATCCTGCTTTCTAATTGGAAAATTGGTTCTATATTATAGAAATATAATTGAATTTATTATACTAACAATATTACATATGTTAATGATAGTAGAAGCATAGTCTTGTTTATAAAAATATGAAGCATCACTGTTGTATAAGCATAATTCCTCTATAGCATCCAATGAAGAATCAATTGACATTTTATTGTCCAGTTTACTTATTCCTCTCGAAGATGAGCTTTTAAGACTATGAATACATTGTATATGATTTTAATACGTTGCAATATCTTCTCTAACTAACTTATCCTCGTCAATAGTGAACAGAATGCGATTCAGGCACTTCTCAATTGCTTCAGCTGATATATTCTTCAAATTATTTGCAAATTGTGCATCATTTTGCTTTATACTAACTAATTGAGAATAATTCAGTGAAGCATTCTCTTCTTTATTATTATTTTCATATGTCAGCACTTCTGTATCATTAATACAACGTCTCTTAGTTGGGGTTTCTTCTAATTCGCTCATCTTCGCTCAGATCACTTTTTTATATTCTGAGAAAATTCTGTGTTGAGAATATGACACTTTTCTTACTTTCAGAATATATCCATACTATAATAGAATATTTATCTTTATATTCATATTACATTACACAACAATTCAATAGTAATTGATATAGCCTAAATGTGATATTGATGGTTAAACCATATAATATTCCTGTATAAATCGTCATGTAAGAGTTATAAATTACATTTTATGAACATATCACATCTGTATGTGAAGATAAAAAGAAAAATGTGAATGAGTCTTGAGCAGATCATGACCAAACTGTCATTTATTTAAAAATTTAAATTATTAAATCAAAATCGCTGTAAATATGAGTCATATGACAGGTAATAAAGTACCATCCACAGGTGTATGATTATACAATATTGTTTATATGATGTAATAATGAATAGGTGTATGATACTGTTAATGAAGTATTTTCTGATTATTCACCATCAAAAAGAAATCGTGCTTACAATCCAAATCCAAGGTATGAAAGTAATAAGTCTGGAATGCCAAGACGTTCAGATGAAGTTGAAGAAAACATATTAAGAAGAGTACACATTTAAATAAGTAATTTATATAGACTACAAAACAGCAACAATTGGAATTAAAAAGGATAAACTCACTATGGGAACAATCCAAGAGAGAAATTAATGAGAAGAATAAAGAAATACAAGCATTAAAAGATGGTAAAACAGCAAGGAAACAGAATCAAATACAAACACTAGAAAATACAATAGCAGATTTACAAAATCAAATAGAAGATTATGTATATTTATAGATATTATACATACCTATTATATATAGAAACGTAAAATGTTAGAAATGAAAGAAGATAATGACAGATATGCTCAATGTTACGATGAATTGGTTCATCAGCTACAAACCACACAAGCTACAAAAGATGCATATGCACAAAAATCAGACGATAGGGACAAAAAGATACGACAGTATGAAAAACAATTACAAGAGTTAAAAAGTGATAATGAAGCTCTCTTAGCAAGATCATTGGCAGAATTGCGAAAACATGATGAAAGTCATGTAAACAATGAAAAACTATTGGAAAAACAAGAAAAATGCCTTCAAGAACTTCAAAATACAATAGAAATTCAAGAAAGAGAAAAAAATGAATTAAAAGAAATTATTGACGATCTTCAAGACAAATTAAACACACAAACGACAATGTGTAATAAATTAGAGAAGCAATTACATAAAATGAAAGATGAAACAAAAGATTATCGATTAGCTAGAGCAACTGATATGGAAATGAAAAGAGAAATTGAACATCTAATGATAGATAACCAGAGACTAGTATCTATGTTAAAAATGACAAAAGAATGGAAATCATTTGCTGAAGATGCTTTTGTTATAAAAAATGGTATTTCTTATATAGAATTATCAAATAATAAAAATAAAAATAAAAATTCTTTAACACCAAAACAAAAGAATGAATGGAAATCATTTAAAGTGTTGGCAAAGAATTATCCAGCAATAATCAACGATAGAGCAATTAATCCAGACACTGAAATGAATAATTGGATACCTCGACAAGCCAGAAATTTATCATTCTTTTTCCATGAAGAAGCTATACCTGATGTACCATTAGAATTAATCGATGAATACTTGAAACAATTACATTTAATATGGAGAGAAAGAGAGAAAGATATAGTAGAATCTGTAAAGAGAAGATGTAAAGATGAAGTGGAGACTTTAAGACGACAATTGGAGAACAAGAAAAGTTATAATGAAGTAATCTATGAACAAAAAATAGGGACTTTACAAAATGAGTTAAAAAAGAAAAGAAAACAATTGCAGAAAAATCCATCATATTCTATAGCAAGTACAGAAATAATTCAAACTAGTTTGTTAACAGTAGATCAAGTTGTTAAGGAGAATAAAAAATTAAAAGAAGAAAATGAATATTTGAAAAGTCAATTAGATTATGCACAAATGATGAAAACAGGTGAAATTACGTTGAAATCTAATGCTAAATACATAGGTAATAATGATTTACAGGAAGTTAAAAGGCATATTAATGAAATTATGATAATATTGAGAGATTTCCAACAAAGAATTAGAACTACATCGAAAAGTGAATATGTAAGACTATTGAATGAGTATATTTATGATTATTATTATGTATATTATATATATATATATATAGTATGTGCCATCAGATTGAAATATCTTTAGAACAGCATCAAGCAAATGTGATGAAAAATGCAGAATATTCATGTAATTCAAGAAGGTGATTGAAATATTAAAATATGTTTTAGATACTAATGTAATTTATTTGAATTTATTGATTGTTGTAGAAACACGATCCATAATACTTATCTGTTATTTTTTAGGTGGTATAATATCTATTAATTCTAAATCATATACGACTGTTGCATTTGGAGGTATCATAGTACCTGCACCTGTTTCACCATATGCTAAATCAGATGGTATTGTTAAACGACGAATTTCTCTATTTTAAAAAGAATTAACAAAAATACCCTTTGCACATTCCTGGAATTCCCTTTTCCCAACCTTTTATTGCCTTTTTATTTCCGATTTCTATCTCTAATGGTCTGAAATTGTATGTGTTATAAAATTCTTTACCACTAGCATATAAATGAGCCTATGTTTATAATTAACAACAATACTTTGAAATGCATTTTTACAATATCACCTATCTTTACTTTATTATCACATTTTTCAGGTCGATACTAAAAAAATAGATTATTTCAATATATACCTTTATGCCTATCTTCATTTCTGCATCATGAGGTAAATCTTCTCTACAAGAAACAACTACAACCAATAGGAGGAAGAAAAAATGAAATGACATAATTATAACACAAATGACTGTCAAAATGGTAAAAAAAACCACTATAATTACATCATAGTAATACTTCTCTCATCACATCTATATGTTATAATTTCAACTCGTAAAATGAATAATACGTAACGACATTTATTGCAAAATAGATATACCACGTTGCATAACAAAAGAAAATCATTCATGCCATTGCATAACTATTGTTGTGCGCCGTTTGTCAGAGTTGGCCGTTTGTATACCAGACACTTTCAAAACAAACTAAATACACAATTACACTTCTTTTAATGAAAAATTGTTACTTTTATACTTACTTTGTCATATAACCTACATCTATGAGTAACTATTAATTGTCATAATATTGAATAAAAACTATCAAAATATATTCTAGAAATTATGTATATTCCAAATTTTATGTATTTATTGACATATAATGTCTAAATGAGAAGTGTCAGTTACACAGGAATTAAGAATTATACACCTTCTGACTTCATTTTTAATTTAAAATTTCATTTTCTTCAACTTTTTTGTTTGTATGTTTTTTTTGATTCAGTCAAAGAGAAAAAATGAATTTCAGCAGACACTTTGAAGAATGTTATTAAATTCTATCAAGATAAGAAGATATTTCAAAAAAGAAAAATCAAGCTTGTCAAACTTGACAGTTTATTTTATATTTCAGAAAATCAAAATGTAAGTACTATATATATATATATATATTATTATTATTATTATTATTATTATTATTATTATCAAAATACTTACTTTATATTATTTATAAGCTGTATAATACTATCATGTACAGCGAAAGGTATAGAAGCATCATTATTTTATGAACATAAAGTAGATGTAATTGATTTTGGTGATAAATTTATTAACAGATAAGCTGAAAGCGCATTTTAATAGAAAATCGAGGTTTAAGAAGTCAAAGATTAACTAGGCCCAATTATGGAGTAGAAAAAATAATATATCAAATATACAGCAGAATAGTGTTGATTTAGACTTTAGGAGAAAAAATGTATTAATTAGAAGAAAAAAAGCTCAAGCTCAAGATTTAGATATTGGTTGAAGTACTCAAATAATATCAATGGATCCTGCTTATTTATCATTAGATATTGGTTGAAGTATCACTTACAAATGAAGGATCAATTAAACCAAATGTAATATTTACTCCACCAAGGTGAATTAGATATAGAAGAAAGTGTAACAATCGAAGTATCTTATACAAGTTCAACTCTTGGTGAATTTAATGATCATTTTGAATTTGCATTAAAAGGAGCAACTAATAATGTGGTATTAACAATAAAAGGACATGTAGTTGGTCCAACATTCTTCTTTAATAAGAATAAACTAGATTTTGGTATTGTAAGTTATGCATTTTTAAACTCAACTGATTTGATATTAAGAAATACTTCCTCTGTTCCATTTATAATCAATTTACGAGTTCCTCAAGATGGTAATTACTTAAACAAAGAATTCGAAATAATTCGAGCAGTAGCAACAGTATTACCAGAAGGAGAAGAAAAAATCAAAATCAATTTCATATCTCAAACAATAAAAGTATATGATTATTGTTTAGCAATTGATATTGAAAGTGTAGGTGAAGCTTTATTAACAATTCCAATAAGTGCTGAATGTCGAGTAGCTGAAGTAGAATTATTAGAAGAATCATTGAAATATGGAGATTGTTATTTAAGATATACTTATTATCGAACTTTAACATTAAAGAATAAATCCAATTTATATGCTCAATTTGAAAACAGAACAAGATAAAAGAAGTAAATCGATTGGTAGTTATTTCCCTGATCCAGTTAAAGGTGTAATTGGACCAATGGCAACTCAAATGATTAAAGTTTAATTAAATCCTGAGAAATTAGGTGATATGAGAATTCCATTATATATTCAAATAATTGGCAGTCAATATCCTCCATTGGTATTAGTATTAGAAGCAAATGGACTTGGACCAGTGATAAAGTCAAATTTAAATCATATAAAATTTGGTGATATAACTTGTTTAGATACTCATACAAAAGAATTTACAATAACTAATCCAACTTCAATTCCAGCTTTTTATAAATTAGATTTTGAACGAGGATTTTATTTTAATACTGATATAGTTGATGGTATATTACAAAGTAAAGAATCTCAAAAGATAGTAGTTAGTTGCATGTTGGAAGATGTATTAGCTTATAAAGATACAATATACATAGCAGCAACTGAAGGAGATAGTGCAATTCTTCCAGTTACAGCTAAATGTTTAATAACAACAATATTTTGAGAAGATCCAGTAGATGTAATTGATTTTGGTGATCAATTTACAAACAGAACAATCGAAAGAGTATTTTTATTAGAAAATCGAGGTTTAAGAAGTCAAAGATTAACTTGGATAAATCAAACTGCAGCAGAAAAAGAAAAATCTTTTAAAGCCAATAAATCAAAGATGGAAAGTGAAATGAATTCAAACCTTATGAAGCTATATTTACAATAACTCCCAATGCAATCGAATTAAAACCCAATACTGCTTGAAATTTTGTAACATCTGGAAGTTGTGAAAAACCCTGTGAAGTGATGAAAATGTTTTCTTGTTTGAGGAAATTTGATGGAGAAATAAGAAATAATGAAGCAAAAGAAACCGAAGTAAAAGTGAACTTTATGAATCCATTAATTCAATGTTCTGAAGAGAAAATCGAAGTTCAAAGTAAGACAGTTGTATTTAAGAATATATCAACATTGAGTTTAGATGCGATAATAAGTATAGCAGCTCCATTATTATTGAGTATGAATGAATTCCATTTAGAACCAAATGAATCAATGAATGTGACAGTGGAATTTGATCCAAATTATAAAGATGATAAAATCTCATGTAAAATAAATGGAATATTGAATATAAGATATGAAGATCATCCTCAGAAAAATTCAATTCCATGTGTAGCTGATGTTGCCTTTCCCAATTTATGGTTATCTCAAAATGATTTTGATTTTGGTTGTATATTGAATAATTCTCAAAGAACATTATTATTTTCAACTGAAAATCGTCGAACAATTCCTTGTCCTTATCATTGGGAATTAGAAATAGATGAAACTGAAAATCAAGCATCTCCAATCAATTAAGTATTTGAAATAACTCCAATTCAAGGTATTTTACAACTAGGTGAATGTGAAGAAATGGAATTGAGATATTCTGGAATACCACATGTATTATCAAGAGCATTGGGTAAATGTTATGTAGATGGAGGACCAGTTTATAATATCAAAATGAAAGGTGAAAGTTCAGTCTTATCTTATAGATTGGATAAACAAAATATTGATTTTGGTAGAATTCCTTATATGAAAGTAGAAGAAAGAGATTTTCATATATTTAATACAGGTTCAGTAGATTTTTCATTTAAAATCTCAACTGATAATGTATCTCGATCTGGTTTAGTTAGTGTTTCACCATGTAATGGATTAATTCCATCTCATGATCAACAAAGAATCTCTGTTAAAATGAGAGTAGGAGTTCCAGATTCAGTAATAGAGAAATTAGTAATAGAAATAGCTCATTATGTTCCAATAGATTTTCTACTTTATATAACAGGTATTTATGCAAATATCAAAGTGAATGATGCTGAATTGGTAATACCAGATAATTGGGAACATTACTTGGAAGAAGCTGATAGATTGATTGAATTATCCAATACAGAACATCCATTATCATTCCAGCTTTACCATCACCAATCAAATAACAACCATCTTTACCTAAAGTAGTGGAATCTTCAATAGATGAAAGTAATAATAACACTATTATAAATACTGAAGGAGGAAAAAACAACAACAAAAACCAGAACAACCGTCAACAGAAGAAGAAAAAGAAAAACCAGTTGAAGCTGAAAAGCCAATAATTGTAGATGGAGTTCCAGTTAATTCACCAACACATGGTTAAAAGAATTACCACCAGAACCAAAAATTGAAGGAGAATTAGCACCACATAGTGAAGAACCAACAATAGCAAATACAAATGCAGAAGAAGAAAAATGTTAAGAAAAAGAAAAAGATGAAAACAAGAAACAGTAATCTGCAAGAGTAAATAGTCAAAAATCAGTTTCTGTCAGAAGTAAGAATTCACAACAGAATGATAATAAAATACCATCTCCACCTAAAATGATGACAAATACGAACAAATTACCTCCAGGAAAGAATACAACAGTATTACAAATCACAGTTGATAGAGAATTTGAAGCATTAAGATTATATTATATTGATTTATTATTAGATGAAATAAACAATCAAAATCCAGCTGATTTATGTTTAGCTCGAAAAGAGAAAGAATTAAATGGAACATCTGTAAATGGTTCAAAAAGTGAAGGAGTAGTTGATAAAACCACAAAAACACCTGAAACTGGTTTAACAAATATCAGTAATAAAACAGGCAAAACAACAAAAATGGCGAATAAGAAAATATCTAATTTACATTTAGGTGAATTTCCATTAGCTGATTATGTAGTAGATTTTGGTAATGTAGTTCGAACTGATAGTAAGATGAAGACATTTACAATAACTAACATAGGTAATTTACCAGTGAATTTCGGAATAGAAAGAAGAACTTTAAAAGAGTGTGGATATACATTAACTCCAGATGAAGTGAAAAGATTACCAGAAAGTTCAACAGTGACATTTACAGCTAGTATTACAGCGAAATCTGATTTACCTTATGGAAGATATGATTTAGCAATTCCAATCGAAGTACAAGGAGGAATAACTTATCGTATAATATTAAGAGCTGATGTGTGTATTCCTCGATTATGATGATTATAATGTAATTCAAACTGAAGTAAGAAATGTAGGTGATAAATTGGCAGTGGAATTACCACCACCTGAAGAACCAGAACCAGTAGTAGAAGAAAGATCAGCTTTATCTGATCCAAAGAAAGGAGGAAAAAGAAGTAAATCAATTGATAAGAAAGGAGATAAAAACTCATAGAAAGGTAAAAAAGAAAAACCCCCACCACCTCCTCCTCCACCATTTGGAGTTGGTTTATTATGTGATATAATCAATAACAATGGTGAAAGTGATATTGATATAATAATTCAAGAAATCAAAGAAACAGTTCCATTGTTTAATACATATGGAGATTGGAAAGTTCCACCTCCAGTAGTATTGCAATTAGTTAAGAAGCAAATTCCAAGAAAACCCTTAATACCAACAAGTTATTATAAATTAATAGATGAAAATAATGCCACAAGATGGAAATTAGAACCTGATGAAGAATTGCCATTGAAAGTGACATTTGAATAATTAGAAACTGGTAAATTTAACTATTGTTTCCACTTTGAGATAGTTAATAAAGATAAAACGTATGAAGTTCCAATCAGTGGTATTTGTGATTATCCAAAAATTAATCAAAATCCGAAAGATATATTTATGAAATCAATAAAACAAAAGAATGAACAACAAATAATAAGTAAGAGATAAATAAAGAACAAAAGATATTATGAATTTGGTCAATTATTAATAGGCAAAAACATAAATATGAGAGAAAACAATCCATCTTTAAAAGCTAGTAATTGTGAAACAATTTAATTCAGTAATAATGGAATGTTTTCTGCAACAGTTGATTTGTCAATGCAAAATGATGATGGAATATTCACAATAGAACCAACCCAAATCGATATTGAAGCAGGTGAAACTCAAACAGTAGATACTGGGGCATTTCCAGTAGAAAATATTCAATAAACAAAAGTTGAATGAAAAGATAGAAGAATTTTTAAATACTGAGATGTTATTCAAACTACCCATTACTCCATATCCCATATTTATACAATTTATAAACGTATAAGAGACTTTGTTTATGAAAATTCTAGTATATTATGAAGTGATTGATAATTTCAAAGAGAGTTTAATATTAATTCAAAACTTTAAAGATAATTGAAATAACCAAGACATTTACATTAGATAATATCTTTATAAAGAATTTAGCAAGATTTGAAGATCAATATGATGAGATAGTAGTTGGTGCCCAAGATGAAGCAAAGATTGAAAATATGATATGAGAAAGAAAAGAAATTAAATGAAAAATAGTAATAAAAAATGAAAGTGGAATAGTGTTGATAATGGTTTTAGAAGAATTATAGTAAAATAAGATGATAATTATTCTTTCTTCTTCTAGAAATATTATTACCAAATTGATGAAAAATACATTTTCAATAATCAGAATTTATATAAATAAAAAGAATTATTGGTAAATTGTATTGAATGATTACTATAATAATACAACACATATAACAATTGTAATGAATGATTGGTAAATTATTACATTGGTATAATTTAAAATAGTCAAAAGAAAAGAAAAAAGAAGATATATTTTTATATATATTGTTACACTTACGTCATAAATAATGAATCATTTTTTTTTGGGGGGGTAAGAGTATTATAAAATAACACAGTAAAATATCTATAAAAGCTATTCTATTACTATAATTTCTATAAATATATATCATTCTATCTATTCCTATTATATGAAATATGAGAAATCAAAAGTGTCTCCTAGACAAACGGCGTGAGAAGATTTAGAAATACTCCGTTTGTCTAGGAGACATTTTTCACTTCTCAATTTTCTTCTGTGACTTATGTGTATCATTTCATAATCATTGATACTATTACATAAAATAAAAAGCAACACATAAATTATAATTTTGTAAATTATACAAAAGAAGCTAAGTGTTAAAAATCTATTGTAATTGGCTACACACTGAAATGATTGATTTTTATAGAAGGCACTGAAATATGAAATACATTAATTTGTTGTAGCTTTGAGATTCATGTCGATTAAAGATTGTATTTCTGTTTATATTGTAGATATTAACTTTGTAACTAAAAATATAGATTTTGATGAAAAACATGTGCATATAAAACAAGTGTTTATATCAAAATATTGATTTTCGTACAAATAAGGGGGTAAGAAAATTCAAGTTTTTAGTTACATTTTTTTATTTATATCAACAACAGAAGTGAGTTGTAAGCTAATATTATATATTATTCATGTACTTAATATGTATTAATAGATTATGTAAAACATTTTGTTACATAGGCTAATTAAGTCATATCGTGACATGTCTATCATATACAAAATGTTAAAATAAAAGTAACAATTTTTCATTAAAAGAAGTGTAATTGTGTATTTAGTTTGTTTTGAAAGTGTCTGGTAGACAAACGGCCAACTCTGACAAACGGCGTACAACAACTATTATACCATTTTGCATATTACTTATACTTTTTATCAAGCCATTTCATATTACATATATATAATTGCAAAATAATTATACAAATCTCAAGCCTTTTTAAAGAATTTTTATTCTTTTATTTTACAATGAGCTTATATTATGTTGATACAACCTAAATGCATATTCTTACTTATTTTGATGAAAAATTGAAACTTTTATACTTACTTTGTTATATGAAATACATTTATTTTGATTTTTTTTAATGTTTCATTCACTACTAGAGACTAAAATACATTAACTGAAATGACTAAAATACATCTAATACTTAGAATATCCTAAAATTAGTTTAATTTAAGCATTAAAGAAAAATATAAATATGATGTCAAGTATATATCAAACTTTTCAAATTTATATCTTATAAAATGTAAGTCTATATATATTTGTTATTTGATATATTTGTATAACGAAGTGTTATTAGAAATAAGAAATGTTGCTGAGCCATCACACGAGCAAAGAGATCAGCCAGTCAGGGAAAAAAGAGTATATGTTAGTGTATCGCAGACACAGATAGATATTCTGAAGCGTGTATATGCTAAAGAAGGAAGAGAATATTCCTTACAGTCATATCAATCAATTACATGAATTAAACCAAAACGGTTAGAAGCATCGATTAGACTGCTTAATAAAGGCCAGTGTATTGATAAAAGTTCTGTTAAACGAGGACGTTGCCATAAGTTAACAGAACATGAGTCATTATTGCTTTCAAATACTGTAAAAGAAAACAACACTATCAATTTAAATGGTTTAAAAGAAAAAATCTTCACACAAACTGGTGTTGTGTGCCGTTTGTCAGAGTTGGCCGTTTGTATACCAGACACTTTCAAAACAAACTAAATACACAATTACACTTCTTTTAATGAAAAATTGTTACTTTTATACTTACTTTGTCATATAACCTACATCTATGAGTAACTATTAATTGTCATAATATTGAATAAAAACTATCAAAATATATTCTAGAAATTATGTATATTCCAAATTTTATGTATTTATTGACATATAATGTCTAAATGAGAAGTGTCAGTTACACAGGAATTAAGAATTATACCCCTTCTGACTTCATTTTTAATTTAAAATTTCATTTTCTTCAACTTTTTTGTTTGTATGTTTTTTTTGATTCAGTCAAAGAGAAAAAATGAATTTCAGCAGACACTTTGAAGAATGTTATTAAATTCTATCAAGATAAGAAGATATTTCAAAAAAGAAAAATCAAGCTTGTCAAACTTGACAGTTTATTTTATATTTCAGAAAATCAAAATGTAAGTACTATATATATATATATATATATATTATTATTATTATTATTATTATTATTATTATTATTATTATTATCAAAATACTTACTTTATATTATTTATAAGCTGTATAATACTATCATGTACAGCGAAAGGTATAGAAGCATCATTATTTTATGAACATAAAGTAGATGTAATTGATTTTGGTGATAAATTTATTAACAGATAAGCTGAAAGCGCATTTTAATAGAAAATCGAGGTTTAAGAAGTCAAAGATTAACTAGGCCCAATTATGGAGTAGAAAAAATAATATATCAAATATACAGCAGAATAGTGTTGATTTAGACTTTAGGAGAAAAAATGTATTAATTAGAAGAAAAAAAGCTCAAGCTCAAGATTTAGATATTGGTTGAAGTACTCAAATAATATCAATGGATCCTGCTTATTTATCATTAGATATTGGTTGAAGTATCACTTACAAATGAAGGATCAATTAAACCAAATGTAATATTTACTCCACCAAGGTGAATTAGATATAGAAGAAAGTGTAACAATCGAAGTATCTTATACAAGTTCAACTCTTGGTGAATTTAATGATCATTTTGAATTTGCATTAAAAGGAGCAACTAATAATGTGGTATTAACAATAAAAGGACATGTAGTTGGTCCAACATTCTTCTTTAATAAGAATAAACTAGATTTTGGTATTGTAAGTTATGCATTTTTAAACTCAACTGATTTGATATTAAGAAATACTTCCTCTGTTCCATTTATAATCAATTTACGAGTTCCTCAAGATGGTAATTACTTAAACAAAGAATTCGAAATAATTCGAGCAGTAGCAACAGTATTACCAGAAGGAGAAGAAAAAATCAAAATCAATTTCATATCTCAAACAATAAAAGTATATGATTATTGTTTAGCAATTGATATTGAAAGTGTAGGTGAAGCTTTATTAACAATTCCAATAAGTGCTGAATGTCGAGTAGCTGAAGTAGAATTATTAGAAGAATCATTGAAATATGGAGATTGTTATTTAAGATATACTTATTATCGAACTTTAACATTAAAGAATAAATCCAATTTATATGCTCAATTTGAAAACAGAACAAGATAAAAGAAGTAAATCGATTGGTAGTTATTTCCCTGATCCAGTTAAAGGTGTAATTGGACCAATGGCAACTCAAATGATTAAAGTTTAATTAAATCCTGAGAAATTAGGTGATATGAGAATTCCATTATATATTCAAATAATTGGCAGTCAATATCCTCCATTGGTATTAGTATTAGAAGCAAATGGACTTGGACCAGTGATAAAGTCAAATTTAAATCATATAAAATTTGGTGATATAACTTGTTTAGATACTCATACAAAAGAATTTACAATAACTAATCCAACTTCAATTCCAGCTTTTTATAAATTAGATTTTGAACGAGGATTTTATTTTAATACTGATATAGTTGATGGTATATTACAAAGTAAAGAATCTCAAAAGATAGTAGTTAGTTGCATGTTGGAAGATGTATTAGCTTATAAAGATACAATATACATAGCAGCAACTGAAGGAGATAGTGCAATTCTTCCAGTTACAGCTAAATGTTTAATAACAACAATATTTTGAGAAGATCCAGTAGATGTAATTGATTTTGGTGATCAATTCACAAACAGAACAATCGAAAGAGTATTTTTATTAGAAAATCGATGTTTAAGATATAAGTGTAACAATCGATTCCTTCTATTATTATCGAATCTAAGATAATAATTCATATATAATTCTGCTAATAATTCTTTCCCTTGTTTCTTCGTTGTATTGTCATTACATTTTAATTAACCAGCCATCATTAATAGAAATTTTAAAGCTGTTCAACCAAAATCATAATGACATTATCAATTCCATATATTCATAAACATATATAAATGTACCAGTACAAATTATCCCAAACAAACTCTGTTTCATTTAATGTAACTTCTTTTATTGTAAATATTATCTCAGTATTAACTAATTCTCTCTTTTCATTTAATTTTTATGTTTGAATTTGAATTTATATAATTCATCTATAGAAATTTCTTCATTGGTTGGAGATTTTGAAAGATTCCATAAATTCTTTAAAAATAACACAAATACTCAAAATACAATATATAGTATATAAATGGGACTCTGGCACAATGTCATAGAGTTCTAATGAGTGTTCTAGGAGTCAGTCCCCTTCTAGATTCAGAGTTTGTACCAGGGTCCCATTTACGTAAGGTTACTACGGGATTCCTGTAAGCTATTTCTATACCTACCTATACCTATCTATGAGACGATCTCCTACTGTTACTCCTGGAAGCTATCTAGAAGTGTTGGTTACCTCGAGGTGATGATTCTAATCACACTCTTGACTATCCTTGCTACGCTGGTGACCTTGTAAGGGCTTTTAATTGAACCGTGGAAACTCATCGTGGAACCGGGACTTTACAATTGTTAACAAGTTACCAAATGGTAACTCTGGGAGGTTCTAGCTAGTTGTGGATTTCTCAAGGGACTTGAAGATAATGATTAGCAGTCTCGGAAGGCTTCTGAAGGTATGTTTTTCTTACAATGACTAGGAACAACCCGACAACTACAAGAGACTAACAAGACTGAGAATTACTTAGCCGATGATAAATTAACTAGTGCGTCTAGAGCATCTTCCATTACCTGGTGATTGCTTAGCTCAGAGAATCGTCTATCGATGTATTGCTTTAGCTGAGTTATGTTGAATTGCAAGGAGCAGGAGAATTGAAGGAGGTCCAATACATGAAGTAGATAATTACGAAGGCTAGCTGCTAGTTCAATTCCCTTGTAATATTGCGGGTCACTGAGGATAGGTATATCAAAGATAGCACTTACTGATTGTTTCACTTGATCGTAGAAGCTGCCAGTCACACCCTCAATGGATTCAATTACTTGCTTCAACAGTTCCTCAGCCATGTCTCCTTCGGGAATCAACATATTATGCAGTTGCAGTATTTCTTCTTTCTCAAGGAACTCAAAGATGTCCTTGTAGTCATCTATAGGATCTAGCTTCTCCAAGGTATCCTCGATTTCTTGGAGAATACATGATAGGAATGAACTAGTACCATGGCAGATATTTCTATTTGCATCCTTCAATTCCTTAAAGCACTCTTCTACCATCCTACAGCCTAACAACTCAGGGTTATGTTCAGCTAAGTATGGATGATGCTTGTAAAGCTCCTTCTTATACTCCGGGAATTTCTTCTCTCTCAAATCCTCCAGGGAGCGTTCAAATTCATGTTGAGAGTGAAGGAATAAATCTTTCACTCTTCTGTAAGTACCGAAGTTAACAAATCCATCCTCATCCTTTGGAGTGTCCAAGAAACAATTCAAGACCCTTTCAATAACTTCAGCAGCTTCATTGATGTACTCAGTAAATGGTGCAGTAACAGACTGCGGGTGTGTCTGAAGCTAAGTTAAGTTCATTTCCCTTCCTTTGATAGACAAGTATATGGAGGTTTGTTTACCGAACCAATGATATCTAGCATCTTGCTTCTCATGCTTTGAAGGTATTAATTCCATCTCATGGAGTTCATCCAGAACATCCTCCCAGCCACGAAAGGGACGGACCCCTAGAAAACTCGTTAGGACCCTGATACTTTGTGCTAGGGTCCCATTTATATATGTTGTGCGCCGTTTGTCATAGTTGGCCGTTTGTCTACCAGACACTTTTAAAACAAACTAAATGTATATTCTTACTTGTCTTAATGAAATATTGTTACTTTTATACTTACTTTGTTATATGACCTACCTCTGCAGTATACTTTTTGTTAATATAAATAGTTTGAATATTTGCGCCGTTTGTTTTCTAGAATTATTTGAAGCAAACTAAATGCATATTTAGCTAATATAGACTAAAATACATTAGCTGAAATGTTAAGAACAACTTAATGTTGATCATAAGACATTTAAAATGAAAAAAGAAAATATAGAATCAAGCCTCACTCAAGCCTATTTTTTACATTTCTTTTTTTTTATATAAAGATTTAATAATTATTATATTCTAATTATTTCAGCTAATGTATTTTAGTCTATATTAGCTAAATATACATTTAGTTTGCTTCAAAAATTTCTAGAAAACAAACGGCGCAAATATTCAAACTATTTATATTAACAAAAAGTATACTGCAGAGGTAGGTCATATAACAAAGTAAGTATAAAAGTAACAATTTTTTATCAAGACAAGTAAGAATATACATTTAGTTTGTTTTAAAAGTGTCTGGTAGACAAACGGCCAACTATGACAAACGGCGCGCAACAAGTCCGGTTAGTTCAATTTTTCTTGCACTTAAGGTATCTGTTACTCTACTTTGTAGCGAACTGTTAATTCATCTCTATTCAATATATTCTTTGGAGTTTGGATCTCTAATGTGGTTGCTGATGGTCTTGATTGATGGTTCAGATATAAGGACACATAACTACAAAACCCTCCCAATATTGCTAATGATGACTTTCAATGCCTTTGAAAAATCCACAACTAGCTAGAACATCTCAGAATTACAATTTGGTGGTTTTATCGATGTAGTTCTTTTTATAAACTATCTATATTAATATTCTTTTTATGCATATTTGATATAAAATAATCTCTTTTATACTTATTTAAAAAGAACAGCATAACTACAAAAAACAAAAAACTTATAGAAACAAATATTTATGTCGATATAAACGGGTTTGAGTGTAAATTCAAGTATCATTCAAGCATAATATATATTATCTAAAAAGATTTTACATTTTATATTTATACTACAACAATAATTCCATTACATATACATTCACAATTACTATAGAAGAGAATGACATTCTAAAACATATAACATGCAGAATCTTTTATATAGAAACCAAGTTCCTTTTTAAATAATGCAACTTTATACCCTTTTACAACAATTCTTGATATAAAATCTAAATCCTCTGTTGAATAAAGCGATTCATTGTAAAGAATATATTTCATTATATCTCTTTTTATTGAAGGCCAACCATTTGTTATATAGAATCTATTTGACACATCACACATATATATTCTACCATTATTATAAAATGTATTCCTACATCTTTCTGTAATTTTATTATATTGATTAATAACAGCATATTTTTTATATTCTTTTGTAAGATTAACTGAATCAAGCAAGCTATAGTTTCTTATTGAAGGATGAAATACTACATCAATCTTTGAATTTTCATAGAATATTTTATGAATTATGTATAGTCTGTATATTGACATTATATCGTCAATATCAAAAAATGAAAGTATTTGACATTGTGAATGGAAATATCCAAAGTTTCGGTTTGACGCAGCATTATACTTATTATATCTAAGCAGAATTACTAATTTCTGTGTGCATTTTTTTAATTCTTTTGATTTTTGTTTATAGTATTTTGATAAATTAGCATTAACTCCTGACAATACAATAATTATTTCTTCCGGATATTGTATAGAATTGCATATACTTCTTTTTAAAGTATTAAAACATCTTTCATAGTCTTCATAAGTTGAAGGTATTATTAGTGATATACAAAATGGATGTATATTAGATATTAAGTAAATATACTTTTCACATATAATTAATAATATAAATGAAAAGATAATAATAATTAATTTGTTTAAATCTATTTGTATATGTTGTTGAATATTATAAATTTGCAACTACTGGTTATTAAAACATTAAGATGGCATTCTAATCTAATTACTTTAAATTGATTTGAATTATATGTTTACCTTGGAGTTGCATCAGTTCCATTATCTAGCGAGGTGTAATTCATGCCTGGATGAAGTAAGTGTGTTGTATATTGATATGAGTTCTCTTACTTTGAACTTATTTGAAATGGGGTTATAATACATATAAATACTACATTTTTAATGAAATTCAAAATATTTGCAAAGTATTTTTTAGTTATGATAATTATTTCTGTTTATTATAGTATTAATATATACAAAGTTTTAAGAAATAATTTATTATATTCATGCATAGTAATTAGAGTAAAAGATGCAACGACTGAGCAACTTGAAAGGTATATACAATGGAAAAAATCTTTTCCTAAAGAATATGACTTCTTTGTCCTTTCAATGACTAAAATAAATGCAAATATTCTAAAAACCTCTGGTGTAATTAATATAGTAGTACCATTCAATGAAATATTGAAAAAATATCCAAATATTACTCGATTAAATGGTAATTGTTCTAGTTTTAAATCTTCAAGATTACTTTCGTGGATTTCTCATTCCGAATCATTAACTATTCTGTACTCAAAATTTAAAAAAAGATATGATTATATATGGATTATAGAACAAGATGTTGGTTTTACCGGAAGATTATATGATTTTATTAGTTTATATAGCAACTGTACGAAAGATTTTATAACAATAAATGTAGGAAAAATAACACCCAATTGGGTATGGTTTAATTGCGCTACAAATGAATATTTATATAGAAGAAATACCATCTTTAAGAATAATTATGGCTACGCAAATAGAGAATATGTTCAAAGATGGTCTAAGTTATATTTGAAATATATGATACATGATTTGCAAAATAGTTATCATTCGCAAACTGAAACAAGTACTATCGAAACAGCTATGTATTACAATCTTTCATATGAAGTAATATCCAAAGTGTATATAGGTTCTCCTTTCTCTGCTGGTAAAACATTGACAAAAGAAAAATGGTATAATATAATACATACTAAAATAAATCACAATAAATTCTTTCACCCTTTGAAATTTTAATGGATAAAATGACTTTTCAAAAAGAAAAAATTCAGACATTAATCAGAATAAATCGTATAAATATTATAAAAATATCAACGTTCTGTATAAAAATATAAATAATTTTTATATAAAATGGTTGAACTAAAATTATTTTTAACTGCTTTTATAGCTCTATCATATTGATGAATAATTGATGGTATAGACGAGTCTAAATTAAGAATTACATTTTTAACTGGTAAACAACATATATTTGAATCAAATAACCATAAAGCTAATGTTCTAACAGGTGAATGAGATGAGTTAAGTATGTATATAGGATACTTAAATGAATGTGTATTCCATATATATGTATTTAACCCACCTTGATCATTTTCATTACAGTTAAAAGAACATATATACTTTAAAAAATCAACAAGAAATGCTAATATATCAGGATAAGTACCAAATATTATTCCTCCATTAAGTACATTGCTTTTATATATTTTTGAAGTAGGTCTATAATTTTTAACATATAATGTATTTGATTTATCTCCGCCTATTTTTCTTCGAGGATGTTCTTCCACCAAATATACTCCTTTTTTAATATTCCAATTGAATGGATTTAATTGAAATAAAACATCTCTAATATCTGTTAATAATATATATTTAAATCTATATCCATAGAATCTAATGAATAACTTCATAATGAAATATCTATAGGTAAAGAACGATATACTATTATATAAAAACAGATATTTTATAATATTCGACCTAGATATTGGAAAGGATTTATCATTATATGGATAAAATGGATATGTCTTATTAAGTATTATTAAATGTATATGATATGATAGAAATGATTTATTAATTATATCAATATTAGAAAATGTAAAAAGAATTAAATTTCCTGAATATTTTGTTTTGTTTAATGACAAAATAAAATTTTGAATTTTTGAGAAATTGTAATTTAGCGCAAAAGACATGATTAGTTGTTCATTACTATGAATATACGTATTTGTGATGCTATTATAATTATAGTATAATAAATGATAATCAGTATAATAGATAATAATATTGACATCATAAAATATAATAATTAAAAATAGAGTAAAAATTAATTCCAAAATCATGCATTTATTATTAAACACATTAATATATGTTAATATATGTTATTTTATTCTCAAATAGAAATCATCTTAATTTTTATGTTTCTAATTTTATGTTTTAGAGCTAAATATGGCGAAAATAGAAGTAATATTATAAACTATGAATATATTAGAGAATTTGAAAATCTTAAAATGAATGGGTTAAACAAATTAAAATGCTTATATCCTATTAAAGTTATTCATGTTAGTAGTATTATTATATTTCTTTTATCTAGGGATAGGCTTTATGCAGTTTATTATTCAATTAAGTATTGGATGAAATTGAATAGAAATTATAATATAAAGCTAGTTATATTGGATCATAGTAGTACTTTTCTACCACTTTTAAACTATTATGATTATATAAAGAATAAATATGATATAGATATTGTTTATCTCAAACAAAACAGCTGGAAATATTTAATCGATATAGATATTCCAAATATAATTATTTCTTATCTCAATTTAAATATAAATATAAAATATTATATTTTATCAGATATAGATATTATAATGATAAATACACCTGCAAATATATTAGACTTATATGCTTCAGTACTTAGCAATTGCAATGTTAGTGTAGTAGGTCCATCACTAATGGTTAATGATATATCTAATAAATTCCCTGATTTTAAAAAAGTATATACTTTTGAAACTAATTATCTAAAAACAAACCATTATGATATAATATACAAAAATCAGTATTACACTTTTATTAGCGCAGATATTGACACAATATTTGGAATGAGAAAAAGAACAACAAAATTTAAAAGACATTCATTATATTCTTTTAGATCTCTATCACCTTATGTTGTTCATCATATTGATTGGTATATATCCTATCTTGATTTGCCTAAATCTTTTATATATTATGTAAAACATTCAAAATCTATAAATCATTCAGGATCTGCTTTTAATATTTCAAATTCATTAAAACAGCCTTAATTTAATTCGATGATGTTCATTAAGAGATATATTAAAATAATCTCTTTATTCTTTTCTCTATTCATATTATTATATATTAAAAGAATTAATTTATCAAAAATAGATTTAATATTTAAAAAAATAGAATTAATAAATAATTATAATTATTCAAAATTGTTTATTAATTCAATTAATCTTTATAATCAAAGACTACCATCTATAAATAGATTGTATCAAATGTATAAATCATGCAATGGTAAAAAAAGGACAATTATTGTTCTGCTGTTTTATAATCAAATAAAACTATTCATTGATAGAAATTATCTATTCTTAAATCTAAAACATTATGATAAATTAATTTTCTTTGTTACTGAAAATATAACATTAGATGAAAAATACCGCAATATTTTCTATTCTGTTGTAGATGTTTCATCTCAGTTTTATACATTTCCCTATAAATTCAATACTTCAGCTTATAAACCAAACTACATGAAAAGAGGAAAATGGAATTATCAACATATGTGTAGATTTTTTTTTAAAAGTATTTTTATTAATCCATTATTGTGTGATTCAGATTTGATTATGAGACTTGATTCAGAATCTATTTTAAACACTTCTTCCAATTTATTTAATTACATGAGTGATGAAATTGTATATATGCATAACAGAATTTTATACGATGCTGTATTTGTAACAAAAGGATTAAAAGATTTTATATTTTCATTTATTAATGCATTTAAGATTAAAGTAGAAGATGTTAATAGATTTAGTAAAAATTTTAATTCCAGTGCACTTATTTATTATAATAATTTTGAAATATGTAGATCGAAATTTTTTAGAAATAGAAAAATGTTTCAGTTTATGATGTTAGTCGATTTAAGTTATGGCCAGTTTATCTATAGATGGGGAGATGCACCATTGAGATATACAAGCTTATCGTTATTTGCAAAAAGTTACACTAAATTATCATTACCTAAAGATGTAAATTATTGTCATAATTTATGCAATTATTTGTAAAAATAGTTTGTTTACATCAATTCCAGTACATTTATAAATTTTAGTGAATATAACAGTTTATTATTCAATAATGCAAAATATTAAATATTATACTATATTTATACTTATAAGAATTAAATATTAAATATTATTTAAGTTTGTAGTATAATGAATATGATAGAATATCAGTAGATATTATTCTATGTATTACTGTAACATTTTTATGAATTGCACATCTATTAGGAAGAATTGCATAACTTGATATTCTATTAATTTTTAGATGAAGACTATATAATAACCATGAAATATGTTGATCGTCAATTCTTATTAAGTATGTATTTCTTAGTGATTGATTAAATAATAATGTTGGCATATCAGAAGAAAACATTGTTGCAAAACCTGAGTATACATCAATACCTGAGACAGGAAACTGCTTATTATAGTATTCTGCTATATTTTTAGGAGAACTATATTTAAATGAAGGATTTGAATTTATACGTTTCCATTTTTGTTTTTCAGCGCCCCAAAATTGATACTCTTTATAAAGATATGGCTTTAGTTCTTCATACAGTCTATTCAAATCTACATATGTATCAACATCAAACTTTGCATAGTATTGAGAATATGGACATAGTATATTCAAAAATTTCATTGTATAAAGAGTAAATATAGTTTCATTAGCAAATGATTCATGTATATTTATTTGAAGTATATCTCCATACATTCTGTTTTATAATATATCTTACTGCTATATACCTAGAATTTTTACCCCACGTTAATCTGATTGCATTTCTTTCACTCATTTGTTTACATTCAGAAATAATGAATATATATATAAAAGTGTCACTTGGACATGTGGTATTATGGATAAAATAATAATCATAAGGAAAAGGGTGAGGATAATCTGATTTTGCATAAGTCGTATGTATACATCTAGTATTCTTTTGCTTTAAACATTTTTCTTTACATGTAGCATTCTTTAAACACATTAGAGTATTCAATACTCTACTATTTTTAACATAACTATATTTTTTATTATATACCATGAGTATAATAATCAAAAAATAATAAATTAACAAATAATAATATGATAAAATCTTCATTACTTCACTAAAAATTTAACAAAAATTCTCTCTTACTATTGCTTTTGATATATATGATATATTGTTTGATAGAAAGAAAAGATGAGATATATTTTTAATATGGATAATATATAGTCTATATTGACTTTCTTCAATTGAATTACTCAATAAATCTAAATCTTTATTCTCCCATGTTATATGTTTATATGATTCTTTCAATGTATATGGCGTAAGTGGATGGGATAGAAAAGTCTATAATATATAAATAAAAATACAGTCTCTCTATAACTATTGCCGAAATAATTATTTAACTTTCTTATTTTCCATAACTCAATATATGAACAGTATGTGTGATTTTTACAGTATTTGCATTGATGTAGGCAATGATTACATTTTATTTGAGGTAATATAAATACAATATTTACAATAGTTGTTATGTAAAAACCAAACTTTAGAATTATTTCATCTTCATCAATATTATTACTATTAAATTTTAAAGTAAAATATTTCTTTGAATAGGAAGAATAGTATCCTTTAAAATCAAAACAATAGAAATGCATTTCTTTTTCTCTGTATAATTTTTTGTCCGATCCTGTGATCCAATTATTATGTACTGTAATATATGAATTATCTAATAGTAATATAATATTTAGATACTATGTAAATGATAATAAAATATTCTTTTCCCTCTAATATAGAATTCATCTCCACATGCAAATAATTTCAGTGGCAAATATGTAACATTTATTGTTAAATTATATTTTAATGCATAATTCCAATGAGCTTGTTCACCCAACTTAAATAGCATCCTATTTTTCTGTAATACATTCATAAAATTTATCATTCTTTGATTTGCATTAGCTAAACTATAACTGATCATATTGAATTATACTAAAAGCCTGAATTCATTGTTGGACAATAATGATCACATGAAGTGACTAAATCAGTATTATAATGAAGTAAATAGTTGATAGGGTTTTTGAAAAAAATTAGATCTGTATCACATAGAATTATATTGAATTTGAGCAATAATAGAAGTTTCACATAATCAGTTTTTGAATAGACAATTTTCCAGTACATAGGAGTATTATAATCGATATGTTCAGTTATATTTTGTGTATAATTTGACATATATAAATTTGGTAAATCATGTTTAGTTAAAAAATAACCATTTAAATCCAAAGATATGAAAATTATATTACTAATGTTAAATTTCCTTATAGAACAATAGTAAAAATTCATTAATTGTAGATATATATTAGAAGTAAATAGAACCAGAAATATATTCTTTTCTTTTTTAAATTTATTTAACATATTTATATCTGATATAAGTTTAATTTTTTTACTAATCTTTAAATAGTTTAAATCATCATAAATTATTTCAATAAATATTATAAGAATCATAATTATAAGAATATAAGAATATTTCAACATTTTCTGTAACTTATGGAAAAACATATTTCATAATATTTGTAGAAGCCATAAAGATTATATCATGAAAAAATGATGTAATCTTAAACACAGTTCATAATAATTATTTTTTATTTACTCTTTTCTTTATTTCATAATATAAAGGATCATAAATTGTATAAGTTCCATCATGAAACATATAATATCTATTTTTTCTTTTATTTTTATTAAAGTTATATAGAATTAATAATGAGAATGTACTTCTCGGAGATAAAATTAAAAAATCACTCCTTCTAAGCAAATCAATATCACCAAGCAGTTTAATATAGAATGATTTAGAATAGTTCTTATTTCTACTTATTCCACTGCTATGATATATTTCATATTCTTCTTTATATGATATACTATCACTAATGTTGTGTTTAATTTTATAAAAAAAATACTTATTATCAGTGCTTAACATTAACTTGCAGCTTCTATTTCCACATATATTAGTATATAGTTTTAATATTCTTTGATAAATATTAATATCAATTTTACATTTATTTTGCTTAATCATACAATTATCACCTAATCTTATGTGAGCTCCTATATAAAACATATTTCTTTTAGTGAGAGTTGTTGTAAATAATTTTAATCTTATATATTTATTAAATAGTATTGAATTTATATATATGATTCGATCATTGTGCTGATGTATATTTTTCTTCAATAATTTAAACTTTAATATTTTATTATATATTTGATCAACATATAATAACTGCGGAACTAAGTCATAGTGAGTTATAACTTCAATATTTCTTATATTAAAAGCGATTATTTCATTAATTATTTTTTCAAATGATTTGTTATAAGAATAGCCTGAAAATTTATAAATTAGACAGTTTTCAATTTTCAATTTTCTTTCTTTAACAATAATGATCTTATTGAACTGCACTATATTTAATAATGAATATGTCGCATATACTATCATTATATTATATTACACTATTATACTAACAAGTTGTCTGTTACTGATAAATGATAGAATTAATGATGAGCTAATTCCTAGTAATTTGTTTCCCAAACCTCCAGAATTAGGCTTATTGTATATATACATTATTCTTTGAGTATTATAAGCATTATTAAGAAATAAAATAAAGGAAATTACAAAAAAGAAAAAGAAGGTACTGCTTTTGGTAATATAGTATATATTTATAAATGACATATATTATTATACAATATATCAATATTGTATAGTATGTTGGTTTTGTTTTGATTCAAAATAAAAAATTCGTGCATAATGTAGGCATATTTAATAAATAATATTCGAATTACTGTTTCTAAAATTAAACAAATATCCAATCCCTCTATAATCATTAATGTAAAATGATGCAAAACACATAAATACTACTCTTAAAATGAAATCCAATGATTTATATATACTACTTTTTACAACATTTATTGATCGCCATTTGTCATAGTTGGCCGTTTGTCTACCAGACACTTTTAAAACAAACTAAATGTATATTCTTACTTGTCTTGATGAAAAATTGTTACTTTTATATTTACTTTGTTATATGACCTACATCTATGTTAAAAAAGAATATATTTCTTGATAATCGTCTTATAATCCAAGAATATGTTTTGAGATACTGTCATTAATCTTTCTTCAACGTTCTTTTGGGTCAAGCCTGGACAAACTCCACTATTAAGGGGATTAAGCTGTTCTTCACCAACACATTTCTGAGTGTTTTGGCATGTTGAATTGTAATGCCATTAACTTGACTTCTCAAGATATAATCTCTAATAGCTTGCCCACTAATGATAGAGTTCAAAATAATTGGCTTTCTCCCTCTTCTAACCTTAGGTGGTGAAATACTTGATTTGGCTTTGGACGTCTTCAACTCCATAATTTGTAAGTACTTCCAAATAGTACTCTTGGTTCTTGCCATTTTTAAGGCAATTTCTCCAATACTACAAGATTGATTTACCAGAGCTCTAATTTTCTCTTTTTCAGACTCTGGAGTTTTTTTGACAGTGACTTTACATGGTTGTTTTGGGGATCTCATTTGCTCTAATTAGCGAGAAAGATCTAAATAAAGGGAATGAAAATTCAGACAAAACGACTATTTTTATTGAAATCGTTCGATTTTTGTTTTTTCGATTTTTAATTATGAAATAGTTATTTGATCAGTCTAAAATTAAAATTATGTTGATTACCTATAAGGTAGCAATAGATTTATGATATAAAAATCAATAGATAAAGAGACATTTCAAAAAGTGAGAAATAAAAATTACAAAAATACAACAGATAGTTTAGTTTTTTTTATTATTTTTGGTTATATATTTTTTATGGCTGAATTATTGATAGTTTTCTTTTATTTTATAAAAACTCTATCAAGTCAAGCTTGTAAATAGTGCAAAAAAATAAAGACAATACATATGTATAGTATAAAAAGAGAATGGGATGGCCAAGCCAAACCCATTTTTGATTCTACTATTATATGGACTTTATAAATGAAGCTTGAAATTAACAAACATAAATTGACAAACATAAGCTTGAAATTACCTACTTTATTTTTATGAAGGTAGATGAATAATTGTATGTTATATTACAAAGTAAGTATTAAAGTAACTATTATTTATCAAAATAAGTAAGAATATAAAATTAGTTTGTTTTAAAAGTGTCTGACAAACGGTGCATTGAATATATTATTTTTGTATACACCATGATTTATCTTTTGTTATATATAATTTTAAATGTTTTGATTTAACGAATTCATCTACTGCTCCTTTGACAGCCCTATTTAGCTTATCAACTGTACCATCAGGATATAATTTCCATCTACCTGGAGAATAAGAATAATCATCTCCGCATAAAATTCCTCTGTCTTTTAATATAGGAAAGTAATGATCAATATCATTCTTAACGCTGTAATAGTCATGCCTGCCATCAACATATATAAAATCATATGATTGTTGATAGAAAGATTTATAAACTAATTCACTTTTAGATTTAAATATTTTGAATAATACTCTATTAGAATATTTCAGTACTACATTCATTGATTCTATAAATCTATTATTTTGAATTATTGAATTTACATTAGCTCCATCATCATAATATTTTTGTTCTATCCATGGATCAATCAATGTATACTCTCTACAATTCTTCCATATTTTCAAAAGTTGTTCAGTATAGATACCTCTTTGAACACCTATTTCCATACCTATTTCATACTTTCTCTTATCCAATATATATCCAATATATTCTCTACTTTTATTAGAAATTGTATTGAAGTCTATTTCATCATTTTTTTATTTGTTTTTATATTCAAATAAATAAATAATATAGTGAATACAGTAGAAATAACAATTAAATAATCACACAATATCATTTTATAAGACTATTGTAGTGTTGTATTTTTCGGTCAAAAAATATAGGTTTACCTATAGATCAAAACCTATATCTTTAGCTTGACCTTTACCTTCCTTATACTAACTATTAGTTGACCTCCTATTGAACATGAGTTAAGAAGCATATAATCTAACCATATATACAAAATTAATGTTTTATACATCATTTTTCAAATATCAAAATTGACCGGTCGGTCGATGCACTTTTTATATTACTATTATTTTGATCTATTTCTCAATGATGACTCACAATAACATATTATTAACATAATATTAAATTAATTATAGAATAAAAAAAATAAAAGAAAAAAAACATCAAGCTTGATGGTTTGACTAAGTTTATCTTTATTTTTTAAGATTTAGATCATTTAGAAGTATAATTACTCAATATTTATAAGACTTTATAATAAATGAAACTATAGGGATATCACATTACCACCTATCGCATCAAAAGAGTTGTGCATTTATTCAATTGCTGTATGTTAGAGAAGTAACATTTTAACTACTTCAAAATGTTTTGGAAAACGAGATTAAAATAAAATATTCAGATTATTGCATATGGTAAAAGCCAAAGTCAATTCAGATTCTGTCAACAAAGATCTATTTAAATTAATAACCTTCAATGCAGTCAGCATCACAATATTAGACTCACCAAAATTTAGAAGGTTTTGCTTTAAACTAGGATATAGTATAACTCGAAGAGAGGTTTATAATGATTATTTATTTTTAGAAACTGAGAAAGTAAGAGACTTATTGAAGACAAATCATTAATATCCAGAAATAGATATCTATTATTATAATTACAATAATATTTGTTCTTTAGAGATAGTAATCAATATAAATTAATCATCAAAATAACAAGTTGTTTATAAATATGTTAAATATCACTATTGAGTAGTTTGTAGATGATGTTGTTCCCCGTATGGCGGAAATCCCAGTATGGCGGAACTCTATATTGCAGAATGATTCAATCAAAACTATTATGATATTCATGATGTTCGGAGTTAGTTATTTTAGAATATATAGGTTTCGACCCATATAAACAACTTTTTTAGGCAACGAAAAAATGTCTTAATATGACATGAAACCTATCTAGATAGACTACAAAATTCATGTAGATTATGAATATAATATTATTTTATATATATACACTCAAAATGAAAATTATCAGTTATTCAGGATTTAAGAATTTGACCCCTTCTGACGTCATTTCTGTCTCGAGTTTTCTATCAAACTTTTGAAATGTTTTTCTTGATTTTTCTTATTATATAGTGTTTTTTAAATTACTTTACTATAAATATTAGAATTAATAATGAACAATTTACCATTTGATATACATAGAAACTAAAATACAATTAAATCTACCTAAATAGCTAATGTTCATATATTTTATAATTTATAAATGAAATGTTTATTAAACAATTTATAATTACTTATTTTATATAGCTTATTTTAGTTAACTGCTTCTATTTACTAATTACTTAAATATGAGACTACTGCATATTTCATTTACTCATATTGGATAAGAACCATTATTAGTTGATTATAAATTTAAGTTAATTCTATTCTAAAGTCATCCTATACAGTCATTTAAAAATATATCCGTTTCCTTTGATATTTGAATTTAATTTTGAAAATGTAAGTGCTATATATATTATTTATATATTATTCTTATATATTATTATTATATTATAAATTATATACTCATGTAATCATATTAATATATTTATTACCTGATTTTAGATTTAATATAACAATCATCCTTACAGTACTTGTTTATCAAATGTTGTATATGGTTTTTATACTTATTACACTTGATTTTTTGTGATGAGTCATTTTAAACATCGTTATAAGCAGAATATAATTCTAGGTTACAATAATGAGTTTGATAAAGAGTGCATACACTAGTTATATGATTTTTTAAAGTATTATGGAAATGATATGTCTTACTAGTTTATAAAAGAAGATCCACAAGATTATGAAATTGCTGGTTTGTTCGTTAAATTAAGAAACATAAAAGAAAAAGCAATAATCTATTACAGTGTGAAAGATGAAAAAGTCATAAAAAGATTTGATTATCTTCATACAATTAATTCAAATGATATGTTTCAAGAAGTGGAGAGAGTAATATGATCTAATATGCTGTTTGTTAAATTAGATGAGATAATAGCTGATTTTGATAGTCCTTCAACAGGAATAGTAGATCCATCAGTTCCAACCACTACAGCTACAGCAGCACCCCAACAGAAGCTGCTCCAGGAGCAATAACATATTCGATTTATTAGTAATTTCTCAATGTCTTTATTATCAAATCATCGAATAATAGAGAATATAAAACTTGCTTATATAGATGGAAGTAGTGAGATGGTAGTAAAAGAAATAATTGAAGTTTCATTTCTTCATTTGGGAAGTGTAAATGGTGATAATTGTAATGGTAATATATTATACAGTAATGCGATGACATACAGTTTACTTAGTCGAAGTTATCAAACTTAATGAAAAGTTATGAGATAATCACTTCCTTTATAACAAATGAAAGAAATTTAGTATATAAAGGAAGTTATGAAATGAAAGATATAAGCTGCACAGCTGCTTACGATGTAGTATCTCAAATCAATACAAATTGTCAAGGAAGTTGTTTAATAATTAGTGTAATAACAATGAATAGTGTGGATTATCCAGTATTGAGTTTCAGTTTAGATGAGATAATAATCAATAGTTATTTGAACAGTTATGAAAGTGAAAGTAGTAAATCGTTAAAAGAATCGTTGAAGTTATATATTGATTAACTAATTTTAACATCTACAATGTCAATTGGTTATTCAATAATCAAAATATATGTCGATTCAATCAATCCGATAGGTAAAGATGAAACTGAATATAAAAACGATTATACAATAAGTGATGAGTTAATAAAAAGTTCAAACAAACGAATAGGTATTTGGCTAAATGAAGAAGATAATGATGTTCGAATTTATTATATTATGAAGCAATATGAGATTTATATAAATTCAAATGATGGCTTTAGAGGTAATTCAATTCAATTATCAATTCTTTATTGTATGAATAATGATGAAGAATTAAGTGAGATGGTGAATAACACAGAATATGAGATAATAATCAGTAATTGTAATAGAAATATAATTGAAAATCATAAGAATGAGATAGAAGAGAATAATGTGACCATATTTTCAATAAGAAAAGAAGATTCAAATACATGTGATGATAAAATGTATAAATATATTATTATTGTTATTATTATTATTCTATATTGAATAGAATTCATTCTTCTACTTCTCCATCTCGAAGAGTCTTGCCAATAGTAGAATATTTGCTATCTAAATCAATATCCAAAATAATCTTAATCTATCCAAAAGGTTTTGAATATGCTTCAGATTATGATTTATTAACTAGTTCAATTAATGCATTAGGAGCAACAATATCTAAAGAATATAAAGTGAATGAAACAGATATTAATGACATTATATCAGCAGTTCAAGCAGCAATGGCTTCAGTTAGAAAATATATAAATGATGGTGGTTTAATCTTTAATTTATTAGAAACTGAAGCAAGTAATATAATGTATGAGAAACTGTTTAGCATATGAGAATAGCTAAGAAATCTCTTCAAAATATCGAATAATCTCCAGAAAGATAGAGAATTTTAAGAAAGTAGATAAGAAATATCGAAAAAGATATGACATCATTGTGAAAGTATGTGTTATACATATGATGATAGTTTAATTAGTAAAATAAGAATGTTAATATTTGGAAATGAAAGTATATTATCAGAAAGTGAATCTGTTGGAATAGCAACAATCGAATATATAAAATCTGATATAAATTCAATCAACTTATTAGAATTTCTTCAATCAAGTTCAATATTTACATCTTTTGGAGATATTTCAATTGGTTTTGATAATTGCATAAACTTCCCAATGTTTTTATTAACAAGTGTAGATGGTAAAATCGAAGAGAAAGTGATATTATATAAAAAATGGAATAGTGATACTTATCAAAGCAATTTCAATGAGATTCATTTAAATCGAATAATAATATCTTTAATATTACTATTTCCAAGTACTGGATTATTTGCTTATCGTGGAGTAGATTTAGTATCAAGTTATTTATCAACAATCGAATATTTAAATGAAGTAGAAAGTGAAAGTGGTTTATTCTATCTACTGAAGATGTTAGAAGTAAAAGATCAGTTATTAAGTTATTAAGAATATATTTCATACAGGAATTTCTTTTCCAACAAAATATCCAATAATCTCTTGGATTGGTTCTAATTTAGGTATAAAAGAACGGCTGACCAAGTTCCAATGATAAACTATAAAATGGAAGATATAGTATCAACATCAAATAGTGAATTAAGTTTGGTTTGGTATAATAATTCTAATCAAATGAATTATTCTAATCAATTATTATCATGGTTAAATTTGTTACCATTTGTTTTTTGTATTGGTGTTTGGTTTTTTACAGAAACAATCAAAAACAAGAATCAAAAACACAAATTAAAAACACCATATATATATGACTGTTTTATTATCTATATATAATATAATATATACTATCTATTTATATAATCTATTTTATACATAATATATAGCTAATTTATCTTTCATATAGGTTATCTGATAAGCACGATATTAGAGATACTCTTGAATATAATCATAAAGCAATCTTTTTTGAGAGTATTGAAGAATTAGTGAAAATAAGAAACGTTCTTCTATTTTTACACAAAAGAAATTTGACGAATACATAAAATGTATTAGAGACTACAAGCATAAAGGTTTTGAATTCAATGAAACTGATGGTAAACTTACATACAAAGGAAAAGAGATCATAACAATTGATAAAGCTTTTACACTTATTGAGAAATTACATTTGGAGTTTGCTCATCTTAAATCTGATCCTCTCTTTGATAAGATTCAAGAAATGAATTTATATGGAATAACAAGAGAAGTTGTAGAAATATATGTTAAATTATGCAATGGATGCAAAGAAACAAAGAAAATAACATTACAGAAACCAGTAAAGCCGATTATATCTCATTATCCTAAAGATCGTGTGGTAATTGATTTAATTGAAATGACAGCATTTAATCCACATAAAAAAAGAGGTAAATACAATTATATATTGACAATGATAGATCATTATTCAAATTTTACAATGCTTTACCCACAAAAGACGAAAACAGATAGAGAAACAGTGAAGAATGTCCAGTCCTATATTAGAATCTTCGGTCCTCCAAGAATAATTCAATCTGATAATGGTGCAGAGTTTAAGAACAAAATGATGAAGGATTTATTAGAAAAGTACAATATTAAAGAAGTCACAGCTCTCCCAAGACATCCGCAATGCAATGGTAAAGTTGAAAGAATGAATAGATTAGTCAAAGAAACAATTACAAGTTATCACAATATTGAACCAAAAGTTTATTGGATAAATTTTATAGAAAGAACAATTGAAAGAATAAACTCATCAAAATGTAGAAGAACAAGATGTAAAGCTAGATCATTATTTTTTATGAGTGTTAATGAGATAATGAAACAGAATCCAAAGTTTAAACTTGAAGGAATAGTAGAAGAAGATTATGATGATGATAATAATGATGATGATGTTTGTGATTATATTGATGATACTGATAATGAACTTGATGAATTATACTTCGATTATGAAGATAAAGATGATATAGATAACAATGAAATGAAGAAAAAGAAAAGAGAAGATGATAATTACAAAAGAACGAGAAAAAGTTTAAAAAAGAAAAATAGCAGGAAGAAAGATAAAGATGATAATTTAGATGATAATTTAGATAATAATAGTTAGAAGAAGACATAGTTGAGAATATAAATGATGATAAAAGTATAGATGAAACACTTTTAGATATTGAGAAGAATGAGAAAGAGACAATAGCGAAGAATGAAAAGATAAATAACCATGAAATTAAAGAGTTGAAATCAGTAAAAGATAAGAAGTTTACAAAAAATAAAAAGGTCTATGAAGATGAAATAGTAGATATTATTAATGAAACTAATGAAGATAATGATGAAGAAGAATCGACAGAAGAGGAAACTGAAGTAATGAGTTTATTGCTAATGTAACAAAGCACTTCAAAGCAGCAAATCAAATATATGATGAAATGAAAACTAGACAATATAAATATAATAATAATATGGTAAATGTTTCCAAAAAGAAATTAAAAGGAAAAGAAATAGCTCTTAAAAGGGAGATGTTGTTGTATATTCTGAAAAGAAAGAATTATCAAGATAGAAACAAGTTTGCAATAGTTAAACAGGATAAGAAGGCGAAGAAAGAAAAGTTATATATAATGTATATTATTATTATATATATATATGTATATATAGAACTGATGATTATAAAACTATTAGAATAAGACCATCAACGCCTGTACATAAAATACAACTCACAGAGGAAGTAAATGCTGTTACTAAAAGAAAAGCCAGTAAAATATATGTACATATAAATATATATACAATATAATATAGATCGATAATACTCCACAAAAGAAGAATAAATATTGTTCAGAATCTGATATTGAAAGAATACACGACATTGTAAGAAATCCTAAGCTTAATGCTGTTTATGAAACAATAGCTATTCCTTGCAATGATAATATTGAACAAAATCAAGTTGATGAAAGAAAATTAAAATATGTAATAGAATTGATGAATAGAATAGGTAAAGAACAATTGGATCTTGAAGATTTACAATATTTATTAAAATTATATTATTATAATAATATTTATAAAGATTATGATAATAATTATTTACATGATGGAAAGTTTGAAAAGTTTTTAATCAAATCCAATGGCATTTATTACACTATGGTTGTTAACAATAAAAAACAAACAGTTAATATCATAGATCCATCAGGCGAAGGTAACTATGATGAAGATTTAAAGAAATTATCTACTCATGTTACAAGTACAGATGGAAATGATTATAAAGTAATGTATGATGTCATCGAAGTAACCCATCCACAAGCAACAGAAATAATAGCATTAATTACTTTCATGGCAAGTATTAAAAAACTCAATTTGGATTTATAGACAACGCATTAATGGAAATACTTTTCAAAGATTATTTAAAAACCTTGGTTAACAATCATTCCAGAATTATAGAGTTAGCATATATAGAAGTTATGCCGATTAAAGAAGATAATGCCAATGATCAAAACATCTTGTACGATGAAGTTCAATACAATTCATTAAATTTTTTGGATAAAGTTAGACTCAACTATCAATATAACGATGAAGGAGTAAGATATTATGGAACAGAAAAGGATTATTTTATTAGAAAAGTAAATGATATAAAGGATGTTTTAGACAAAGATACAATGTTGGATGATGACCAATTCAAGATTCTCCTACATTTTTATGAATAGTAATAATGATCATGTTGTAGATCCATTACTATTTTATTATCAAGACAAAGCCAAAATCAAAATCAACATAAATGAATATATTTTTTTCCAGTTGTTAAAGATTTACATTGGACGTTGTTTGAAGCAGATTATATAATAAACAGATACATCAAAATTACAGTTATGATTCAATGGGTTATTTTAGAAATAATAATAAAGAAAGAAGTGAAATAGTTAATACAATCTCATCAATATTTGTAATGAACAGTGAAGATTATGAACTTAAAGTGAAGTATCATGAATCCAAGTTGATGCAAGGTAAGGACAACAGTTGTGGTTATTATGTGTTATTTTTCTTAGCTGCGAGAATCAACTTCTTGGATATTGAAAAGATCCCAAACATTGAATCATTTAATATTGACTATTTTATCAAAGATATTAAGAAAGGATTACAGAATTTAGATGATAATGAAAAGGCAAAGATGTATTTCTATGCAAGTAAAAGACCAACTTATTACAAGAATTAATGCACTCATTATTACTTCTATTACTATTATAAACACTATATTTCTTATATTCTATTAATAATTTTTAATTTTTGAGTATAAAATAAAAAGCAACTGCATAATTTAAAACTATGTATAATTTGAATTACAATATTGTTCAGCTTTATAAATATATTATAAAATTATATTAAAGTCAAAATTATAGAAATTCGATATTTAATGTATCTCATTTTTATAAAATCTTAAAGTATCAGTCTATAATATTGCAGAATATATTATTAAATAATTTTATGACTACTTTAGCATAAAAGAATTAGTAAATGTTTTAAAAATAGAAAAATTGCACAATTAAGGGGTGAAAAAATTAAGGAATTTCATTATATTTTTTCGATTATCATAATAACCAGATGGAATTTTTTTATAATATTTTATAATATTCTTAGTTAGAATATGTACTAATAGAATATTAAATAATATTAAATATATTGGTGAATTGAGTGATATCGTCTCATGTCTTACATATGATAAAGTTTATTATATATTTGTTAATAACTAACTCCGATCATCATGAATATCATATTAGTTTTGATTGAATCACTCTGCAATATAGATTTCTGCCATACGGGGATTTCCGCCATACGGGGAACAACAATTACTACAACTTAAACAAACATTAATCTACAACTGAGATAAATTACTATTAAATCTTTCGCCTTATATATATACAAAAATACATCAGCTGAGATTAAAAAATCGATGTAAAGGTAATCAAAAATGGAAAAATAAAAATTGATTTCAAGCCTCTTTCAAGCCTGCATTTTCAATTTCAATATTAAGTATTAAGAAATTTAAGTTATTATATTCTATTTATTTAAAAACCATAATCTCGTTTTCTTCTATTGCTATTGACGTATAATATGAAGTATAAACAAACAGTGTTATATATATTAATGATTAACCAGAACAATACGATATATAGCCAACGTAACTTTTTTGAGAAACTAAGTGTATATTTGTAACTAAGAGTCATTACGGAAATGTCAAACTTGATGGCTCATACAAGTATTATGAAATTCAGTAACTTTTAATTAGAACAATCTGTAAAGCTGTAACTTGTGTTAAATATACCTATATCGATAAATCATTCTCATACTTTCTTTTATTTTCAAGAGTTTGGCAGTTAGTTTCAGGATGAATACTCAAACTATATGAAAGTAAAATTAATTATTTAAGGCTATGGAATGTATGGTTAATAATATTGATAATTTTATCGAATATCTATAATAAGTATATTACTTATCTAGAATTATATTCTATATTGCCTATTTTATTTACACTTCTATATTAAAAGAGAATAATAAAAGTAATAGGATATTGGAATTAATTATAGTTATAAAAAGTTTAGTAATATTTATATTATCTCTTTTAGTGTATAGATTAAATGAAAAATCATTTCGCTGCATTATAGGATTATATAAATTTTATAGCAACTAAAAGCTATTAATCAAAGATATGATGATTAATAAACAATATAATTCTTAAGATGTGTTGATTAGATTTTATATTTTAATATCTCAATATGCCAAAATATATGGATGGAAAATATTACAGAGATGGATGAACAAACAGAAACGTAAGAAGTTTATTTACCAAAAATTTCATCAATAATATACAATAATTTCTCGTAACCCACAAGAAATAATATTTCATAAATAACATACTTTCGAGAAAGTTGCATAATTACACCTCCCTTTAGATTAAGTGAATTGAAAGGGAAAATAATGATTAAACAAATTGACTTTTCAGAAATCTACATTGTATGTATTGGATTCCACAAAAAGATCCTCACTATCAACATTGCAAAAAATGTTAACTAGAATAATATACAATGAAATAGTATTATGTTTAGAAATACTTACTCATTAATTCAATTGTTTATTATTTTATTTTTACTATATTATTATTCTTATAAATATGATATAATTAATATTTATATTGGAAATTCATTTAAAAATTACTATCATTTACCTAACAAAACAATACAATGTAAATATAAAAGAAGAATATATAAATGTACATTTATGAAAAAATATAAAAAATATTATCATGCTTCAATTTATAATGGAAATAGAAAATTTCCTTTAAAACCAAATAATTCATATAACATAATAATAACCACAGAAAAATTAAGTCAAGTAAAATTTATGAAAAAAATAGGAGAAGGTAAGAGTGAACACTATCATTTAGCTGTAGATTATAGGCTATTTAATAGTAAACATCACATATCTAGAAATATATATTCATACTATAATATATCAAGATTTATATAGAAACTGCAAATTTGAATTATAAAAATATTTCATCATTTATGAAAAGAAAAGATT